>CM055894.1:90788216-91015921 GCA_029582155.1 Panopea generosa
GTTGTTGCGAGAGATGGCGGAACGAAAGTGTCGTGTATAGGCGGAGACGCTGGATGTTAGTTAGTGGCAGCCCAAACGGAACTAAGTTAAACGTATTGTGATATTTTATAAATCCATAGTGTTATTACAATGGCTGAAGCTGGAACCCTACCTACCCCATGTTCACAATCCTGACCCACAAGATCTCCCTCAGTGAATCACTACCAGTATAATCAGTCCTTGGCCTTAATTGATTTCCGTAAATATTCTCTCCTTCAAAGAAACATTCATATATGGAACTGTTTCCCATTTGGTACAGCTTCTTTCGAAACAATTCAGGAGTTCAAACCAAGATTTATCCTTGTATAAAGGGATTGGCACTACAAAAATAACGTGGTAGCATTCCCGATCATGTGTTATAGTGTTCTCGTTTGATATTCGGGGGGAGGTAGTGAGGGTCATTTGTAGGAGCATGGTTTGAATATTATCATCATCATCATCATCATCATCATCATCATTATCATCATCATCATCATTATGATTGTGATGTTTTATATCATTATTATTGTTATCATCATCATTATCATTTTCATTATTGCATTATAATTATTATTAATATTATTATTATCATTGTTATTATAATTATTATTATTGTTATAAGTGTTATCATTATTATTATTAAAACTATTGTTATTATTATTGTTGTTATTATTTCCATTATTATTATCATATATGAGCCACACAGCTTGCTTTGCGTATAAGCCGTTAAACCTAACTAAAATTCTATGTTAAATACATATATACTTATAAAAGAAGTGCGTATTTACAATTGTATTGTAATGTGTCGGTTATATAATCAATTAAAAACGACAAAACCAAAATGTATTACTAACTGAGCTGCAAACTTGATATCAGGTCTCTTGAGAAGGTAAAATTCCTCTATATCATCAGTTATAGAATATAACTCTTCCCGACAGACGGTTTCTGTTTGTGATATGGCATCTCCACCATCGTCATCATCGTCTGAATCTTCAAACGGGGTTAAAGTACCCGGATTTAATGAAGCAACATTGCTATTTCCGTAAAGCGGATTCATATCTGAAGCTTGACCCGAAGAACGCGTACAGATATGAAATGGATTTAACGTTGCTATGTGTAACGACGTCGGCGAATTACCGGAAATACGTAAATGACGTTACGGTTTCTTTCTATTTAAATACGTCGATGAAGAAAATACCACTCCATGTGTTTTTGTCGCGTATTTTAATGTAAAGTTTATGAAAAAATCACCTAATATTACCTTTATTTCTTTATCCTTTTATACAAAGGTATACAATATGACGTTATGACTTCTTCATCATGGAAACAGCCATTTATTTTCCTCGCCGGGTGTTTTAATCACGGTGTCGAATCCACGTGACATTATGCTATAGTGTGGTGCAAAATATTGGAGGAAAAGTGCCAACTTCAGGTAACATTTTCACAGATAAAGCCTAAGGCTTGTAGCTGGTGAAATTGTCCTGTGGCTACCTCTCCAGTTCCAGCATCAGGTTGGTGTAATCGCCTCTCGATCCAGGGACGCACACAGTATTGGCACCATTTCTCTCTTGGCGCTGGTTTCTTCGTCGGAGAATTACGGCTGCAACCCATCTGTTGTTGTTACTCCATCTGCAGTCGGGTCAACATAAGTTCGAGTCTTCTCGGTGGCACTGGTACAACCGCCATAGCGATATGCTCTCTTTGGGTGTCCTAGTGGAGAGTGGCATGAACCCCAGAAAGCACTCCAAAGATACTGGTCTGAGAGCTAAAGACTGGTGGTTCTATCAATCGTAAGGTCGTGCAACTAGTCTGGACAGGTCTAGACTGGTCGTTGTATTGATCGCGAGGCCGTGCGACAGGTGGTTCCACAATCGTCCGATGGCATGACCAGTAGCATGATTACTTGACCCATGATCATGCATGACTGGAGGTGCATCCATGCGCGACTGGTGGTATGATCATGTAAAACCTGTCTGCGACCTCTTACGAATTTGAATCGCAAGTCAGAAGTTTTGAACATGACCATCGACCTTGCTGCGACTGTTTCTATTCTGACGATCACCAACGACCATTGCGACTGGTCGCGCGCTCTTTCAACGATTTGTCCGCGATTCCAACACTTTTTTATCGCAGTTAGGTCGTTACTTGGTCGCAGGCCCGGTGTGACTGGGGCTTAACTTCCTTGATATATCATGACAGTCCAAGACAGAAAGAGCACCGCTATGCCTGTATAGAGGCGAACCACCAGCTATATAAATGTGCAATGCAATGGCGGTGTTTTGTGCTCAACTAGGACATGGTATGGAGCGGCGCAATTTACATAAACACGGCGCACACTACTAACACGTGATACGTGTACACTAACGCTGAAAAAATATTACAGGAAATTGGGGCTGAAAATATCATACACTTTTTACGTGCACATGATAAGCATATTGCTGTTCAAGCACATGGGACTGATTGCTCTACATTCCCTCGAAAGCGTGACACGATGACCCTGCGTTTAAAGTCCCGGCTGTGACCAGAATATTCCCCTTTGTAAAAGGAGCTAACTCATAACACAACGACTTTGAATTTTAAGACACAGCATGTAGGAGTTATCTATTTGTTACCATTGACTTTTATGTAGTGGACAACTAACCAAAATGATAATTATGTAAGCAACTTCATTTTAGGTTAGTATATTTAAATACCATCAAACCTGTGTAAAGGGCCACATCTATTAAGCTGACACTTGTCTAAAGAAGCACCATTTGATAATTCCAATTTATAAAATATGTTTTCATAGCAAATTAACCTGTTCTAAAAGGTCAATTTGTTTCTTTTTTGACTGACTGCTTAATACAGGTTTGGCAATAACACATATGCTGTTGACTTCGAACTGACCGCTCTATCATATGCCACTCTAGTGTGAGACTGTTTTACTAGTTACGAAAAATACAGGAGACCAGTTTTGTAATTAATTCATGGTGTAAAAATATTTTTATGAAATTATCTCTTTCATGATGTATACATAAAAAATTCTACACCAGTACATCTGACTACAGAGTTGCATCCCCTTTTAATGACTAACACAATTCTTGTGCTGAAAAAGTCCGTTGTAATTTGATTGTAATATTTTTACAAATTGGTTCATTGAGGAGAGCAAATGCTGGCATGGCATATACTGAAATATAATAAGACATCAATGGATTATGGTTTTACTTTTAAAAAGTCAATTTTATTGGATTTAAACAGAACAATGTATTTACTAGCATCTGAGAACTACTTTTTAAAAAAAATAAATTAGAGATGTCACTTCACTGTCTTAGAAAAAACAAGTTGGTCAACCAACCAGCAATTGTTAAATTTGATCCTGCTATGGAAAAAAATACTTAAAAATATGTGGATTTTTGTCAGTGTCTGTAAAATTTTATAGAATTTATGGCAGGAGTTGTGAACCCTTTTCCACTGCACTATGCACTAACATAAATTATCGTGGGAGCATCCATGTCCTATGGACAGACTTTCCAATTTTATTTTCAGGTGAACTCATTCTTCCCGCAAGGTTAGTAAAAGAAACACAAGCTATCAATGAAGCTGGTGATGGTCAGGAACTAGTCAAACTCTGCGAAAATGTTAGAGTTGGACCTTATCACAAATTTTCTTAGAGACTGGAAAGAGCTATATTACTTTTAGATAGAAAGAAAGCCCAATAAACAACCATTTTATAAGATTAAACTCATTCTTTCTTGAGTTAATGCATTGTCAAATGAAAAATGTACAAAATGAATTTCTAAGAAAACTGGGTTAATCCTTATCATCCAACTTTCAGACAAAGTATATTTCTTTTTCCCCCTATTTATATCGGAAAATGATTATTTGATATGAACCACTTTTGGCATTTGAATTAAACAAAATGAAAAGCTGAATAATCAGTATGTATTGATATGTATACGAGGTCGTCATGGCCGGGTAGTCTAAGACATCTCAAAACAACTTATATCTCACTGCTAAGTTTGTAGGTTTGAGTCCCGCTGACCCTAAAAACTTTATGTGAGAAAGTTTTCCAGTTATTTACTGAAGGATGGTTGTCTCCTCATAGTCATTCTTCCACCAAAATATCTGGAAATGCAATAATGATGTAACCTGAAATGTGTTGAAAATGGCATTAAACTCCATTAAAAAAGTGTATATAAACAAAACAACAATTCGTAATACTAGTTCTTTCCAGGAAATGGACTCTAGAGCAATTCATACAGACTCTGAGCTTACTTTACAGTGGTATTAAAATTACTTAATAAAGACTGAAAGTTAATTTTAAAGCCAGATATACCACCTGAATGGAGTGGGAGTTAAATGTTTGATATTAATTTTTTTTCTTAAGTATATAAAATATTAGAACACGCCAAATTGACAAGTTCTGATACTGACCATGAATAGTCTGGTGAACAAAACCTTCATCAAGGAACATTAGTGTGCGACAGCCCCTAACTTGAAAGAGCTGGTGCTGAACATGTCATCCGTCTCCTGGATGACTGAAGCTGGCCTACTTACATGTCTGCCAGGGTTCGTCTATAACTTATGTCTATTTTTGAACAATTGCTAGGCGACCTTGGGGAAGTTTTCATTATTATAGTTAAATAATATTATGCAGTGATGAGATATTCAAGTTGCTATTTTTGTCATTCCATATTATCCCATTGTTGTGTCCTGTCTTCTATTTTAATGCAATTTTAATATGACTTTGCCCTGTATATCACCTAAAAATACAAAACATGTTATGCACAATGTCATGGTTTGTAGCTTGAAGGTTAAGGTAACGCATTACTCTAGAAAAATAATATATTGCATTGTGAGGCAAGAGTAAAAGTGGTAGGCATACAATATTCCTGAAAAACATTGCTAGTTTTAATGGTTGATCTGCATTATTATTGTAACAATTAGTTTTGGTCCATGTTTTATTAAAAATACATGTATGTCCATTTCGTGGCTGAGTAGTCCAAGGTGCCATCTCAAGAGCCAGTCAAGGTAACCAACGTTTCACTGCACAGGTCTTGTGTTCAGGCCCACTCAGTCCATAGACTTGTTTGTGTGAAAGTTTGCCAGTAAGTATTGTTGAAGGACTCTGGTCCTACACTGATTTAAGCTGAAGTCTTAAAACTGGATATGCCAAATATATAAATAACCTTTGATGTGTTTGAAACGGTGTTAAGTCCCATTTAAAAAGTATGTTAAATGTTATGTTATGTTCATGCTTATTTTACATTCCTAGTATTTAATACATGATTTTTATGTTGTAATTTACATTTGGGGCAGGGGTGTTAGTGTAATGGATAGAGTGTTGGCCGCTCACGTCAGAGGTTGCGAGTTCGATCCCCAGCTTGACCCGATACCTCTAATAAAACAACACTCAGTACTGGTTCTACTCAGGAAGCAGACTCAAGAACATTTCATATAAGCTCTGAGCTTTTATCGCAATCGAGCATGAATAAATTTGTTTAAACTAAACATATTTAATTATATCAATTATTTCATTTTCCCATCTATTTCAGCCTTACAGGTTTACATTTGGATTCAAACAAGTTGGAGTATATTAATCTTCCAGAAGGAACGTCACATCTCAACTTGATGTATCTGTCCATCAATCAATGTTACATCAAGAACTGGAGTGACGTATCTCTTTCCCAAATCTAGAAACACTTAACTTAGTAGACTCCGATATTGAGAGGTTGTCAGAAAAACCAGTGTACACAGAGTTTCCAGCTTCGAAGGTTTTAAATATGAGTGGATCAAAATTGTCATCATGGGAAGTGTTGGAAAAATTTAGAAGATTTTCTGTATTAATTACTCTGAAAATAGGATCTTTACTTTCCATTGCTGTAAGTATACAAAATGGAAACTTTCTTTTTTGTAAGCTCACCCGAGCATAGCTCATAGTATTCTGATCACCCTGTGTCCATCTGTCAGTGTGCACTCTAAAACCTGCAGTTTTCAGTCCTGATTTGATAATACAAATATGAATTGTGACCCTTGAATGATAAAAATTGCTTTAGCATGAACTCATATGCCACAGGTGACTGATTAAGGGGTCATTGTGGCACTCTAGTTATTGTAATGTTTACATGTGTACTTAAAAGTAAGAAAGGGTGTCTTCTTTGACATCATTTCTGTGATGTTTATTTGTCAATCTTGTTTACAGTGAGGAGTTTTAGTTTTTAATGGAGTTTAATTTAACTTGTATTGTATATAATCACATGACTTTACAAGTTTGAAAGCAGACAGTTTTAACTATCGTAGGTGTCTCCAGAGTAATGTCCCCTTTTGATTTTATTTATCAAATACAAGTTTTAATCAGTACTGGCTCTACCAGTTAACAGAAGCTCAAAGCTTACTATCCAGTCAAGAAAAATAAATTTAATTATTTCAGAAATTGGATAAAACAGCTTGGCAACAGAGCTTAATAGCTCATCTGCCAAATATCACCATGTTGAATGGTAGGCCGGTGTCAGACAGAGAGAGGAAAGATGCAGAGAGGGATTTTATTGATGAATATGCTGACATGGAGATTAAATCACAGAGGTACTCAAAACATTTCTGTGTTTATGCATGAATACTGTACTGCATTCAGTAGAAGTGAATTTTGATATACTAAATTGTTTGTTTGAATATTTTGTGCCATGGAAGGTAAACCAGTACTCAAGCACACTTATCTCCACAAGTAATTGATAGCTTTCCCACTTGAATCAGCGGTAAAAAAGGAATGACAATGGGATATAATGTCGTATAGCATCAAGGAGACCGAGGTTGGTGGGGACTCAAGCTCATGACCTCAGGATTAATAGTCCGATGCACTACCGAATGAACTTACTGGGCCCGGCTAATATATTAAAGGAATGAATTGTATTTGTTGAATGTTCATGAAATATGAACCTACATAATATAATAACACATGTAAAGTAGATGTACCCTTTGGGTTCAATGAGATATGAACCTACATGTGCCGTGTGTAAAGTAGGTTCACCCTGGGGTTCATGAGATATGAACCTACATGTAACAAATGTAAAGTAGAAGCATCCCTGGGGTTCATGAGATATGAACCTACATGTAACACCTGTAAAGTAGATGCACCCTTTGAGTTCATGAGATATGAACCTACATGTGCCGTGTGTAAAGTAGGTTCACCCTGGGGTTCATGAGATACGAACCTACATGTAACACATGTAAAGTAGATGCACCCTTTGGGTTCATGAGATATGAACCTACATGTGCTTTGTGTAAAGTAGGTTCACCCTGGGGTTCATGAGATAAGAACCTACATGTAACACATGTAAAGTAGATGCACCCCGGGGGTTCATGAGATATGAACCTACATGTGCCTTGTGTAAAGTAAGTTCACCCGGGGTTCAGGAGATATGAACTTACAGGTAACACATGTAAAGTAGATGCACCCTGGGGTTTAATGAGATATGAACCTACATGTCCCTTGTGTAAAGTAAGTTCACCCCGGGGTTCAGGAGATATGAACCTACAGGTAACACATGTAAAGTAGGTGCTCCCCGAAGTTCATGAGATATGAACCTACAAACAACACATGTAAAGTATGTGCACCCCGGAGGTTTATGAGATATGAACCTACATGTTACACATGTAAAGTAGGTTCATGAGATATGAATCTATAAGTAACACATGTAAAGAAGGTGCACCCCAGGGGTTCATGAGATATGAACCTACAGGTAACACATGTAAAGTATGTGCACCCCTGGGGTTCATGAGATATGAACCTACATGTGCCTTGTGTAAAGATGGTGCACACATGAGAACAATTCTAGTCACATGTAAATTCATATCTGGTTGTTGTTCCAAGAAATAAATTTCATTTCTCATAAATGCTCTTCAGTTAATTAGTTTCATCATGTATCATTGTTATATATTTAGCTTTCATTGATATACTGGTAAATAATATGTTGATTAATGATATTAAAGTTGGCAATGGAAACAAACAACTTTTGTAATGCCTCTGTGCACTCAATACTTGTTTCCTTATCACAAACAAATTGTTAATGATTATGACAATTTTAATATCTTAATTTATCTTGAATCTCAGCGTGGGTGGTTGCTTTAGTGTTAACATATGAAACGATAACCTACAATAACAATGTGTAAACTGTTGACTGGTTGCAACAGTCGCCAAACTATGGATTCATGGCTATATTGGGAAATCTACAGCAGATTACAGATTTTTTAATAGATGTAAAAAAAAGGGTTAATTTGTCATAATATATTTCTTCTCCAATTTTAGGTATATAGAGTTAATGGCAAAGTATGGCAAACCACAACATTCAGCCTAGATAAATATGACTACTGATACATCATTTGAAATTTCTTCATATTGGTTAATAATTCATTTCTTTGATACATGCACAAAACATGTTTTTCTAGAACATCTAAAATGTTTTTCATGTGCTCAACAACTTGACATGTGTATAACAATACTATTTATTTCTAGGCTTTCCTTTTGTGAGAAAATTTATGTGCAGCATCTCCACATCAACTATACCTGTCTATTGTAATATATACATCTTACTTATAGTTCTATGTCTGGTCACCCAAGTGTCAGTATAAGGTACAATTTTGTCTGTTTGAGACAATATTCTAAGCACAGCCACACTGGAGTATCGTGTTGCAGACACATGGTATGATACTCCGGTGTGGCAGTGCTTAGAACATTGTCTCAAACAGACAACATTGTGCATGAGATTGCTGAAACATTGTTGAAAGATAACAAGATATCGGTGGAAATAATGTATGCTTCCCAATTAAGTGCTAGATTGAGGAAAAGGGTGTGTGAAGGGAAAACATTTTTTAAATAGATTATTGGTGCTTCCAAACATTAACCTCTGTTACTGTTCCAAGTCTCATTGGATTTCTTTCCATCCTCTTGAACAAGGATTTGGTAATGAACAGAGTGAAAGAGCCATAGTTCTGTGAAAAATCAGTAAAACCAATACAAAGGCAATAAAAAATTTTTATTATGTACATCTCCCATTGGTAGAAATGCTTCTTAGAAAGTTTCATAAATGTTCAACTAGAAGTTTGAGAGAAATAGCCCAGACAAGGATTTGGCAATGGACTGAATCAAAGGGCCATAATGCTTTGAAAATTCATCAAATCGAATCACAGACAATATGAGCATCTCCACTTAATAGTGATTCATCCTAGCAAGTTTCTTAAAATTCCAAACAAAAATAAGCAAAAGCAAGTATTCTGTAATTGACATAACCAAATAGCTATATGAAAGGTTATAGGGAAATAGCACAGGCAAGGATTTGGGGACAAACAAACAGGTAAAGCGGTGAATATATGCTTCACTGAAAATGTTTCAGGAGATAAAACAACATACAATTACAATTTATGCATATATACAATATACATGCACTAAACATCAATATTTCATTATTGGAAGAAAGACTTTCTTAAGAATGTTTGAACGTGCCATCAAACAATAAATGAATAAACAAATTGAAAATACTGTTGGATAGATGAAGGACTCAGTAAAATTAAAAACTATCTGTTGATTTTAATATGACATTGGATTTTGTCTTACCATGTACATGTACAAAGTGTGTCAAAAAAAAGTTAAAAAACTAACAATAATAAACTTACACAATTATAAGGATGATATCGTATATATCATAAACAGGCAATTTATGCACTTATGATATAATTTTCATATGAATATCCTTTGTTATGAGAATTGTATTTGACTAAATTGCCCATACACACAGGCCATTAATCATAGCTCACAGTGAAAAACATGTACATGTATATAAATGTTTATATTTGTGGTTGCAGGTGAAGGGTGAAAACAACTGAAGGTGCAGGTGAAGAATTAGGACAATCAAAATATAAATGAAGAGAACAATACTAAAGAAATATCCCAAAAGGTTTTAAGGACATACTGCCTATAGAACATTATATAAACATATAACTGCAGTACTGCCTATAGAACATTATATACATGTAAACATATAACCTCATTACTGCATATAGAACATTATAATTATAGAACTGCAGTACTACCTACAGAACATTATATATACATATAACCTCAGTACTGTCTATAGAACATTATATATACATATAACCTCAGTACTGCCTATAGAACATTATATATACATATAACCTCAGTACTGTCTATAGAACATTATATATACATATAACCTCAGTACTGTCTATAGAACATTATATATACATATAACCTCAGTACTGCCTATAAACATTTTATATACATATAACCTCAGTACTGTCTATAGAACATTATATATACATATAATCTCAGTACTGTCTATAGAACGTTATATATACATATAACCTCAGTATTGTCTATAGAACATTATATATACATATAACCTAAGTACTGTCTATAGAACATTATATATACATATAACCTCAGTACTGCCTATAAACATTATATATACATATAACTGCAGTACTGCCTATAGAACATTATATATACATATAATCTCAGTATTGTCTATAGAACATTATATATACATATAACCTCAGTTCTGCCTATAGAACATTATGTGTGCATTGTCTATAGAACAATCGTATGCACTGGTAGTAACATTTTAAAATCTTATCTCAATATCATGTGTCAAATGTTAATGATGGAGATAAAATACATACAAAAACAAATTTTATAGCAGAAAATTATTTTAAACGGAGGACAATCAGTGGAAAAATATAAGTTGTGTAGTGTTGCCTAAACAGCAAACATTAAGATATTTTGCAATAAATCTTTCAACATTTCATAACAGACATTTGACACATATTAAATCAAGTTTTTACACAAATTTCTAAAAACATAAAATTTTTAATCCATAAAAGATTTTCATTGAAATTTGCTCACTAAAATCATCTTTTTGTGACATTTCAGAAAGTATTCATATGTTTTTGAAAAGTTAAGTTTTTTTATTTACAATTGAAAAAGACCATAAAAAAGAATCATAGTTTTTTTTCCATAAACTGTGTACACAAAATCTAAACAAAACTCTGACTGAAACAAGCACCCCAAAACAATAGTTTACCTATAAACTAGCCTGTGTGGTTCCGGCTAAGAATAGAATCACTGCCGATCTCAACAGAGGGGTAGGAATCCTCCGAATGAGTGTCATATTCATTTTATCATTTTTTGTCATGTTCATTATCGCGGTTAAATTATCATCCCCTGTGTGGCTAAGAATAGAATCACTGCCGATCTCTGCAGAGGGGTAGGAATCCTCCAAATGGGTGTCATGTTCATTTTATCATTTTTTGTCATGTTCACTATTGTGGTTAAATTATCTACCCCTGTGTGGTTTCAGGGAGCCATATGAGTGATGGCAAGAATAGGACCACTGCGGCTCATGCATGTCGTAGGAAGCAACACTTTGTGTAATACGATAGAATTTGCTGAAACTCTGCAGTTCTACAGGTATCAAGGTTCTAGGTTCATTCTGCATATTCATTTGTTGGTGTATTTTTGTTTAAATCTGTATGTTAATTTGTTGTTTTTGTACATGTAAAGTGAACGTGGAATCTTCCTTCCTGTTGGCGACAAATAACCTATAATGTGTTGGTACGCTGTAAAACCCTATTCATTCATTCATTCCTGACATTTACAACAATATTTATGCATAATAATATTTAGCATAATTCAGCTACTGATATATATATTTTCTACAGGTGATACATGTATCAGGTACATGTAAAAACTGATCTGTAGCTCATTTTGAATACCGGTAGACATGTTGTTTTTTTTAGCTCACATGTGCCCGAAGCTTGCATGCAAGTGATTAGAAATTTCAATTGTGCATTATTTTTTATGGTTTTATTATGTTTACATTATTTTAACAGATGTTTATTCTACCTCATGATTTCATGTGTTATAAGAAATAAGTAAACAAAGGATGTTGAGATTGAAATAGAGAGGTAATTGCAGGCTGTCAATCAAACCAGTGGATAATCCAATCACAATTCATATTGGTTGCTTTGCCGATATTTTCCTTAGACAGGCTAATGATGTCTAAGTAAATATTCACTTTATTTACTCAGACAAGCATTGCCAGTGGCCAGTGGGCAAAGTAATAGTCATTGTTGCATCAGGTCCATTACATGTTATATACTTTATAAGGAGATGTTTCACTGCATATAAGTTACATCTATCAACACAGTATTTGTCATCAATGTTTTGCTGTGTATATTCAATATACAGTTAACAGACGTTTTGGGACAGTTACATGATTATGATGTTTTGTACAGATATTAGATTGTACCAAATGCATGTGCTAGGTATTTACAGACATATAAACAAGTAAATAATTAATTCACTGGTATTTAATTTTGATCATGATTTTCTAACTGTTATCATTTCAAGCCCAACTGCAAGTGTGATGTATACGATAGTGTATCGTCTGTGAGACTGGCAACATTGTGTCGTTCAGCAGCAGCACTTTCTCTATCAATTTTACCCCATGTTTCTGGTATGGAGGAGACTAGATCTGCCGTAAATATTTGAACAAGAGTTTTCAGAAGACAACAAAGCTTGCCTCTGGAATAAAACTCGCCACCAGTGCAAAGATTGAGATTGGAGGTAAACACCAAAACTTAAATGCAACTAAACGCAAAAGTTTAACCTCGGTGTCTACAGACGCCGCCGATATCGGGGTCATGGCAATAGCTCTCCTGGACATTCGTCCAGGTGAACTAATAACATGGCGATAGCTCTCCTGGACATTTGTCCCAGTGAACTAATAACATGGCAATAGTTCTCCTGGACATTTGTCCTGGTGAGCTAAGATCACTTGCCTCTCACTGCTGAGTTTTTTTCCTCTAGGTTCACTTTTGGTAAAATTTAGCTTTTCATTTGATAAACAGCCGCCCTGCACATAGAATCATGTTAAAACTGCTATTCTATAGTTGTGTGTGATTTCATTGACTATGTATATTTGTTGGTACTGCCTGTGTTGTACTGTTTTGTTTAGATAGAGAGTATGAGATGGGAGATTTTGCAATCTGCCTTTGATGCATCGTCGGATACCCACACTAATCAATTCTGATACTCTCCATTCATCACCCATGGGATATTACACAAGCTTTGCATCGTTTCTACCAAGCCACAATACAACCATATGATTGGTTCCTTCACAATTTCCTATACCTTTGATGTTGTTATTGTAGATATTTGACAAGCAAAATACCACACTATATCACATAATTTACTAGTTTGACCTATGAATTTTTAGCTCGCTGGGACGAAGTCCAAGGAGAGCTATTGCCATGACCCCGGTAGCGGCGTCCTCATCTGTGGACACCCAGGTTAAACTTTTGCGTTTAAGATATCTATGCAATCACTTATTGAATGTGAATGAAACTTCGCATGTGTGTTCACCATCATCAATGGAACACACACAGACAAAAACCATAACTATGGATTGCATTTTGGCACAATTATGGCCCTTTTTGGACTTAGACACCCAGGGGCGAGCTTTGTTGTCTTCTGACAACTCTTGTGCCTGTTTATTACTTTTATATCCAATAATTTTGGTTTTTAAAAAAGTTATTCCAAGTAACAACTGCTGAAATTAAAAGCTTTCAGAATGAAGTATTGTATTGCTTTTCTTCTAAATACCAAAAAGAGTGTAATAGTGTACAATCAACAAAAGTATGTTATCCTATTCTTGCCATCCCTGGTATAACACTCCAAAACCATTATAATCCAGGTATATTAACCAAACTTGCTATGAAGTGCTAACAAAAATGATGAAATGGGCACGACACATTTGGCAGAAACCTTCCTGTCTGCAGATGTAGCCATCTGTTCTATTCTTACTAGTAATCTTTCTGCTGCAAATGAAAACTATTTGACATTTCATAAACAATAGCAAATATGATCAGTGACAAAAAATACTTTTTAAATGAAGGAAAGGAGAAAACAAGTGTTGATCTTGATTGTCTGAACACCGCTGACGTTGGGCCACGCTGGCACCAGGCCATGACAATAGCTAATTCATTTTTGTCCAAAATTTGGAAGTCCAAGCTAACAAAAAAACGTCAAGCTAAGGTCATGGAGACAAACTTTGGACACTTGGGTAACTATATAAATTGTTTCAGCAAATTTTATAACTTATCCAATTCACTGTTTTCAATTGTAAAATAAAAATTATTGTTTCAGTCAGATGGTGAAACTAATAAATGATTGTATTGTATGGTGTTTAGCGTCGCTTTCAACAATTTTTCAGTCATATCGCGACGGTGTCTAATAGAGACAGTATTCTAAGCGCTGTAACACTGGAGTATCATGCCGCAGACACATGGTATGATACCCTGACCAGTCACATTATACTGACACCGGGCTAACCAGACCTAGAACTCTCCTCTTAATGCTGAGCGTCAAGCGAGGAAGCTTCTAGTACCACATTTCTAAAGTCTTTGGTATGACCCGGCTGGGGATTGAACCCACGACCTTCCGCATGCGAGGCAGACGCTCTACCACTAGACAACGCTGCGGTCTACTAATAAATGAATGAATGGGGTTTTACAACATACCAACACATTATAGGATCTTCAACAGCAATAGGAAGGAAGATTCGATGTTCACTCTACATGTAAAAAACAACAAATTATCATAGATAAAAAAACTATCATCAAATGAATATGCAGAATGAACCTAGAACCTTGATACCTGCAGAACTGCAGTTTCAGCAAATTCTATGGTATTACTAAATTTGTGGCTTCTTGACATTCACGAGTCAGTGATCCTATTCTTGCCATCACTCATATGGCTCCCCAGAATCATACAAGGGGGTTGTAATTTGACCACAGTAATGAACCTGACACCCATTTGGTGGATCCTACCGCTCTGCAGAGATCGACAATGATTCTATTCTTAGCAGGAACCATATTGGCTTGGTGAAACTAACAAATATTCACTATGTGATCCTTCCTTTATCTCATGTGTCGGTAGAGCAAACAAAAATGAACAACAAGATAATAATTCTTCAATATTTAATTACATGAACAACAGCAGACTTAGCACACACATGTACATATGTACACATAAATTTAAATGTAAACATCCATTTTAACAAAATATCTCAAATTATTTAATCTAAAAAAACATATAATAAACAACAGAATTAATTATAACCCTAAACTAACTGAATGTATATTATATACTTACATCCTTGGCTTTGGACCATTCTATTACACTTTGATAGAATTCATTATAACTAACTTAATTCACCTCATCAAGATGGCATGCTGACTTTCAGTCAGATGGTTGTGGTCAAGGTCACACTTAAATGTCAATGGTTTTGTCAGCAATGTTGCCATATTTTAAAAACAAAAACAGGTATAAGTTTACACTAATTTATTTTAACTGTTGCAAAGTAAACTCACAGCTGATATGAATCACTCTCGAGTCCCCTTCCTAGGTAGAGCCAATATTGAGAGTTGTTTTTTGTGAGACCATCACATTGAACTGGGGATTGAACATTCAACCTACAGCATGAGTGGCCAACACTCTATTCACTACACTTGTAAGTTGTTCGATTACTAAAGGACACCTTTTAGTTATTTTTTCCAATCTATGAATTACTAATAATGGGGCGGTAGTGTAAAGGATAGAGTATTGGCCGCTCACACCAGAGGTTGGGGGTTCGATCCCCAGCTAACCTGATGCGTCTCATAAAACAACACTCAGAACCGGTTCTACCCAGGAAGCAGACTCGAGAGCGGTTCATATAAGCTCTGAGCTTTCATGGCAATCAAGGCAAAAATAATAAGTTTACAATAACTAATAAGTATTCAAGTAAAAATAAGGTACTGGTACTAAACTTTTCAATAATGATTAAACTGATAAGTTACTGAACTTTTGTGACCTTCTGTGATATTCATAGCATATTGTGCTGTTTTCATAATTTTTGTAAATATGTATACTGTATCACTAGGTTATTCAACTACTGTGAACGTTTGGCAAATGTCAAATATAAACTGCAGCTGCTAGAGTGAACACAAGGTCAAACAGTGACATTGTTTATCATTCAAACATGAACTTCCTAATTTGGCCAGTTTAGGAATTGTCTGAGACAGTATGGTTATATAACAAGCCTTAGTTTAGTGATGATCAAATGAAAAATATGGGGTTCTAGGGTGAACACATGGGAACAGTAGAATGCTTGTGGCAATTCATGGGCCATAACTCTTGACATATGATTTCAAGAACTTGTCTGAAATTGACAGTTACATAATTAGTGTACAAGTTTGTAGAAAAGTGTACACAACCTGAAGTTTAGGAATGATTATCTTGTAATATTCAGCAAATGTGGTGACAATGCATTGTGATAAACTTATAATGTTCTGTGTAAACAAAACACAGTAATGTGATTGGCATGCAATGCCCAGTGAAAGACAACCAATCTAAACATATTAATATAATAGTGCATTAGGTAGTAAAATAATTATTGGTATCTATACACTGGCCCTGAGGAATACATTGAATTCAACAAAACTTGTCCAGTGTTTGGCACGACACCCATTTGGAGGATTCCTACCCCTCTGCAGAGATCGGCAGTGATTCTATTCTTAGCCAGAACCACTTGGGTTAGGCTTTTAAGAAAGTACAGGTGCACACAAGATGGTACATGATGCCTTTAAGAAAGTAAAACTGCATACAAGATAGAAAAATATGCACACAAGAAACTAAATAAGTACTGCATTCAATATGTAAATTATACATACAAGAAACTAAACAATGCGCACAAGGTAATAAAGTATGCCTGTATGCCTATAAGAAACTTCATGTGTCCAATATGTAAAATATACATACAAGAAACTAAACAATGCAAACAAGGTAATAAAGTATGCCTGTATGCCTATAAGAAACTTCATGTGTCCAATATGTAAATTATACATACAAGAAACTAAACAATGCAAACAAGGTAAAACAGTATGCCTAAAAGAAACTTAATGTGTCCAATATGTAAATTAAACATATAAGAAACTAAACAATGCAAACAAGGTAATAAAGTATGCCTAAAAGAAACTTAATGTGTCCAATTTGTAAAGTATACTTACAAGAAACTAAACAATGCACACAAGCTAATAAAATATGCCTATAAGAAACTTAATAATGTTTCCAACATGTAAATTATGCATATATAATTATGTTTATATTAAGAAACTAAACAATGCACACAAGTAAGTTGGTTAACTGTGTGTACAAGTTAAAGTGAATTGTAAATTTTGAAATCCAACAGATGGTAAAACATATATGTAAACAACAAGGCTCTGTATAATTTTGTTGTGTATTTTTTTGTCATATAGGTTTGAGTTGCTTGTGCAGAATTAATACATCAAAATAAACATTTTAACTACTTGAAAATATTGATTGACAAATTAAACCTGTCACATACACAGCAACTCTGATCAGCTGAGTTGATATAACAGTAAACAGAAATTTATATATATTAATTAAATACTTAAATTAAAACAAATACTAATACTGCAAGTGTGGTGGGTGACACAAGCTCTCACAGGCATCTTGTCAACCTTTTATCCACAAAATTATAAAATACGCTGCTGTGATGTATAATCACAACATTATCAAAAACACAATGTTTATACATGTAGTTTGTTTGGATATTTAATGTAATTTCTATGTCATTTATACATGTAGTTTGTTTGAATATTTAATGTCATTTCTATGTCATTTATACATGTAGTTTGTTTGAATATTTAATGTCATTTCTATGTCATTTATACATGTAGTTTGTTTGAATATTTAATGTCATTTCTATGTCATTTATACATGTAGTTTGAATATGTAGTGTTATTTCTATGTCATTTATACATGTAGTTTTGATTTTAGTGTCATTTCTATGTCATTTATACATATAGTTTGTTTGAATATTTAGTGTCATTTCTATGTCATTAATACATGTAATTTGTTTAGATATTCAGTGTCATTTCTATGTCATTTAAACATGTAGTTTGTTTGAATATTTAGTGTTATTTCTATGTCATTTATACATGTAGTTTGAATATTTAGTGTCATTTCAATGTCATTTATACATGTATTTGTTTAGATATTTAGTGTCATATCTATGTCATTTATAAATGTAGTTTGTTTGAATATCTACTGTCATTTCTACATGTAGTTTGTTTGAATATTTAGTGTCATTTTTATTCAGAGCTAACCGACAATCAGTTAACATAACCATCCATTCCTAGGATCCTAGAATGTTAACCAGTACTGGAGCACACCCATCTACACTAGTTACTGATAACTTTCCCTTTTGAACCAACTGTGAGATATGGATGACAATCAGACTCAATGTTATTTTATTATCTATCGTCTCAGTGACTGTGGCTGGGTGGGGATTCACACTCAAGACCCCTGGACTAATAGTCATACGCACTACTGACTGAGCTAACCAGGCCAGCTACATACATGTAATAAAATAACACTTGTTTTATTATGCAAAAATGAGATTCACATTTTTAAAGAACACACAATTATTTTAATAAAATTTCACATAAAACAATTTCTGAAAATAACATATTATAATGCAAATACCCTAGTGTGTGTGTGTGCAGACCCCTGGTTTCATGGTTATTTTTAGAAAGGTGCATAACTCTTGTCATGGTTGAAAGGAATATTTCATATAATCCTGGTCATTACATGTCAAAAACTGTAACAAATGTTTATTTCCATCATATTTTGTTGGTACAATGAATAAACTTGCAGTGAAATATCAAATTTATATTTTCAAAGAATTTTTATTGATAATTTCTAAACTAGCACAACTTCATTAGTTTTATAAGTAGTAAGTAATGTTATTTATTCTTAAATATGAAGTTTGATAAAAATAATTCTAAGAGAATAATATTTTTCATATGGTTATACATAGGTAAAGATTTGTTGGATTTTATGAGCACATTTGCAAAATTTTGATTTGAACATTGCTGTGTGTCAGACATGATAAAGACCATACAGTAGAACTTTGTTGGCTTGAACACGAATGACTTGAACACCACTTATCTGGTTCTGGCCAAATTCCTATCCGATGTTAATACATGTATGGTATAATGCTGAACAATACTTGGCACAATCAACCCGTCAAACTATTTTGTCCGGTCCCGTCAGGTTCGAGCCATCAAAGTTCTACTGTTTATCTATAAACAAGAGTTGTTGGAGGGACAGCACGCTCAACTAAAAATAGCATAGCAAAATAATTCAACAAAAAAATTGATTTTCATTTTCAATATTTTTTTTTTTTTTTGAAAACAAAAAAGTGAATAGATAGCTTATATTTGCCTTAATATTACTTAATTTGTCATTCAAACTTTAAAATTGCTTCATAAATCCATTAACCATTGCTGAAAAATAACCGGATAGGTATGCCAATACCTATTAAAGACGATTGCTACAGTTTAATCATTTTTTTTCTAACCAATAGATGTTGTTGAAACTTTCAGGGTTGTTAGATAATTACAAATGTTATACAAAAATGAAATAAAAACAGTATGTCACCATGCTTCTTTTTATTATTTTGACCCTTTAAGATGTACACTTCCTATGCTCGGAGAAGAAAATACCATGAAATATGAGAAATCCCAAAAAATGAAAATAATACATAGTCATAACATGAATTCTACACTAAATACATGTGAATACAAATAGTTTCCAGAAATAAACAACAAATTACATACAAATAGTTTCTTCTTGGAAAAAAATAACATGTTGAGCAATTTTTTTTTCTCAAATTATCACCCCTTTTTTTTAAATTGAAAAAAAAAAATTCTCACCAATAGAATTTGGTTAAAATTGCATGAATTATTGATCAAACATTGTTCTATAATATAACATCTTAAAAACAATAGCTCACCATGCTTATTTTTGAAAAAAATGAAATTGACCTTCTACATGGCAAAGCAATTATTTTCAGTTTTCTTAATTTTCATGTTTTGCCAATCAATAAATTATTACTTCTTTTGCTCTTATTATAAAAAAATTCATTTCAGGTTTGTGATTTAATATGTAACTTGCAATAAAAATTTGTCCATATTATCCGAAAATACATCAAACGGTGTAACCGGTGCACACGTAAAATCATAACGTTGTGAAAAACGGAAACTACCGCAATCGCCTTTAAGGTACATCATGTATGTATAATAACCCTAAGTACTCCAATTGTATGACTAGAATAATATATGTTGGTTAAGCATATCAAGAAATACTAATTAAACATTACCTGAAATAATTCTACCTAAACTTTAAAATATAGTGTAAGCTATAGTTAAGATGATCTTCGGTTTCAAGAGTAGTTATCAATATGTTATATATCCGATATATGCACTGCCTTCAAGTCATATAGTAATATACCAGTTCTTGTAAATGGATCTGTAGTCTTGTACCAACACATACAATTTGTCAATGCTGGATATCCTTGTTTGGTTTTACATATACAATATATTCACTAACTTCACATCATAGAACAATATATCGGTACCAGTTCATGAAAATGGATCTATAGTTGAAATAATCTTGTACCACAGTTTCTCACAAACCAATTTCCTCTATGAATAGTCGAGCTAAAAACAAATAAAAAAACACTTGAAGGAACTCTTCAGATATGTAAATACGAACTCTATATTCTTAATGCAGTGACAATTAGTTACACTTGCTAACATTCTGGTAGCATTCTCTCTTACATAGCAATATGTCATTTCTCAATGCTGGCAGTAATCTAATTAAGACAGGGTGATATAGTGATGGTGATCGTGCTAATAGAGTATGTAAACTGTGTAACCAGAATGTTGTTGAATCAGAGTACCATTTGTGTTCTGTTGTACAAAAAATAATGATGTTTGTACTATATATTTAGGCCAAAACTTGAAAAATTTAAATCTATCATGCTTTTTTTTTTTTAAAATGGAAAAATATTGTTAAAAGTATAAAAATCAATTATGAAGTAACGGAACAAAAAAGAAAAAAAAACACATTAAAAACCGAGTTTACAAAGATGATATACCGGTATTTCACTGTGGAATGTGTAATGTTCAATATGTTTGTTAAGATTCGCATAGTCTTAACCATATTTTTCTCAAATCTTTGTGAATGGCCAAAAGCATTATAAACTTGCAAATTGCTTGATAAACTTGAAACTAGTTTTTACTTCACAAATTTATACAGAATACAAATACCTTCTTTCAAGGGAACAAAATTGGTTTAAAACATTGTTTTACAGTAAAGTACCATGCCTATTACATATTGACTGACCTAGTATTGCCAAAATGATATCTTTTTGAAGATGCCAAAATAATATATTGAAAAGAGATTTCCTAACTTGGGCTATGCGCCTAGGTTAGATTGAAACAGATTTCCCGCTTTAAATTGCAACATTTTTTGTGACATATTAAATGAGTCACATGATTTTATTTTCATTTCAATTTGATCTGTTATAAAGGTGATCACATCGTAAGAATTGTTTTATCTTATAAAGGGTCAATATGATGATGGGTAGTCATCAAGCAGTATTCAAATGTTGTCTATTTTTAGAATGGGGATTTCGTTTTAAGTTTAGCACATTATCTTTTTAAGACACTTATAGTGTTTCATCCTGATGTTCTTCCTTTAAAGTATCATTTGCCTTTTCAGCCTACTTAAGTTCCTTACATGGCAGTAACATGTAAAATATACTATTGTTTATATAGCTTAGAGGGCAGTAACATGTAAAATATACTATTGTTTATATAGCTTGTTTTAGCTGAAGTTTACCTTGACTTTTAAGTATACAATTTTTGGCTAAATCTGGCAATCACTATGATACTTTTTAGCAAGTTTGGCTATAATCAGTTGAGAAGTTTGAGAGGAGTTGTACTGACAATAATTATGATTAAAAATAATCAAAGGGCCACAACTCTGCCAAAAGTGGAAGGAGAACATGATGATGACAAGAGCAACAGTTACTGGACTTCATACTGTCACTCCCTACTAAGTTTAGTCAAAATCAATTTAGACATTTAGCAGAAGTACAGACAAGATTCACCATTAAAATTATGAAAGGGTCGTAACTTCCCCTGGCTGGCCTTTTATCAATATTAAATCTCCTTTAAAGGACCAAGTCTCAACTGTTCTGGCCAACGACAGCCAGAGGATGCTCTACTGGCTTATAGTACATAGTAAATTTCACAACATTATTTTGTTGTTTGAGGGGGTGGGGTGGGGATGGGAATCTTCTAAACCGTTTGTGGAAAAAATACCACATAATAATAATTTAGATAAAATATGAACCAATTTGAACTTTAACCCTTTTGGTACCCCACTTTATTCAATCCTCCTTATTCAACCTTATTTTACTGGCAATGACCAGAATGATGATGCTTCAGAGCTCAAACATTTATAACATTTCTGTACAAATGGATGAAAAAAATGAGAATTTTCCATTTTCTGATTAGATAGTTTATACCAATTTATTTTAGCTCAATTACGATGAAAGCTCAGAGCTTATATGAACTGCTCTCGAGTCTGCTTCCTGGGTAGAACCAGTACTGAGTGTTGTTTCACAAGAGGCATCAGGTCGAGCTGGGGAATCGGACCCGCAACATCTGGCGTGAGTGGCCAACACTCTATCCATAAGACTACCGCTCCTCTTCTAATTTTTTCTAATCATTTTCAGATTGTATCCCAAAGTAAAATTCCATTTACAGAGTCACCATAATGCTAGCCCCTTGATTAATATACATGTATACTTGAAACCCCTATTCATAGGGATAATTTATGCCAAATATATACTAAAAATCAATGGATAAGAACGCAATGATAGTATGCATAATTGGGACTGTTGCTGACTGCGGACACAAATTACCATTTATTTAAAAATAAGGAATGGGTCATAACTTCATAAAAGAATTTCCTGGTATACTATTTTTTCACTAATACCACTAAAACGGAATATTCAACTGATATTTAACTTGTAGTTCTATTTCTTAAGTTGTGTTTACAAGAGTAAAAGTTGGCTCAAATATGCTCTCTGAAAAATAGGATTAACAAACTTTAAAAGTCTATCAAATGCATATTTTTAAAACAGACTAATCAGTAACCAACATATATAATAGAACACAACAAAATGTACACATAAAAAGTATATAACAAACATAAAGAGATCTAAATAGTGCTTACCACTAAAAAATAACAATTAACAGCTTTAAAACAGGAGCACTCTTCATGACTGTTATCCGTCTGTTACAATTTTGTAACATTAGATATGTCATGTGATGTAACTTCTTGATCATGTGACCTATTCACTGTGTCATGTGATGTATGTTCTTGATCATTTGGCCTCTCTATCGTGTCATGTGATACATTTTCTTGATCATGTGACCTCTCCACCTTGTCACATGATAAATTACAGTCAGGTGATACCTCCTGAGTAGAAGTCTCTATGTAGGATGACTGTCGTCTTTTTAAACAGTTTAAAAAGTCTAATTTGTGAGACAAAATTCCTCTGGCAAATATTGCGTTCGTAAACACTGAAATAACTAATATAGTGGCAAATGATGAGCACATTGAGAAAGTTCTAAACGGAAAAATTTGGCCATATTGTTTATGGTACCAGGGATATTTGATAAAAGGGTCAAAGTTCAGATAAAATTCCCCTGCTCCAAGACGACAAATAACTCCTACTAAATATCCACTTATAGCGCCGTAACTGTTTGTAAATTTAAAAAATAAAGCACACGTCAGCTGTGGTAAAACTATCACAAACACGATATCTGCTGCAAGTATAAACAAGCCGTATATCACTGGGACATAAATGGAAATGACTGTTGCAATGCCTCCCACACACACTATGGCAAGTCTTTGTATCCATAGTAACTCTTTTTGAGATGCCTGAAATTCAAATCACACAGATATGGTCTTAATAACCTTTCTAACCGTAAAATAAATTTTATTCTTGCAAAATAAATGTGATTATAAGCAATAATAAATTAATTGCTAGATTATCATCCCTGCCCAATCCAAAAGTTTCATTCTACCCGGACCTTTTTTTTTTTTTAAAAAAACCTCAAAAATTTTAAAAATAAAAATAAAATCCTCTTCCCTCACCTTTTTTAAGAAATATTTGGATGATAATCTAGCAATTAATTTATAATGGCCTTTAATATCTAAAATTAAATATGCAGTCAAACCTGTGTAAGCAGTCAGCTCTATTGAGCAGCAAACCTGTGTAAGCTGTCAGCTCTATTGAGCAGCAAACCTGTGTAAGCTGTCAGCTCTATTGAGCAGCAAACCTGTGTAAGCTGTCAGCTCTATTGAACAGCAACTTGTCTTAAGCAGCCACATTAATATATCCCATGCTTTCAGACAAAATTAATCTGTATTAAGCAACAACCACTTTTGCTCCTTCCCATGACTGGCTACTTAAGACGGATTTGACTGTATACCAATATACCAGAAAATACAGAATGTTGACAATCTTTATGAAAATAAAAAGGATCAAGCTGCATGAAAATTATGGGGCGGGCGGGGATGATAATCTAGCAATTAATTTATAATGGCCTAAACTCTGGTGAGATGAAGAGATATGAAACTGTTACAGTTTCCCCAAGTCTGACTGCTCATATCATGAACCTTGTACATAGTTCTATATATAAGAACCAAACAGTTCATTTGTATTTACATAAATTTACATTTACAAGATTTATCAAAATTGAAGTTTTAGGCATTGCCTCTAGTATCCCATTTTTCATAATACCTAGATTCCAGTAGTGGTCTAGTCTGTGTTTGAAGTATTCAATGAATTGGATATAATAACATTCTGAGGAAAGTCATTCCAACTATTGATAATGCGAAGGCTGAAAAAGTTTTTCCTCAAAGATAGTCCTTAATGGTGTTTTGTTTTGAACAGTATCAATTTGTGTCCATATGTAGGACTAATATCAGAGAGCACAAGGATATTTCACAGTCTAGATTGTATTTATTGGTCATCTTTATTCTATCATAAACTCAGCATACCTTTTTCCTGAACAGTTGTTTGTATATGTTGTATGTAAACATGGAGCTAGAACCAAGTATGGCACTATCCATGGATGACATCACAGCAGCAGATATGGCACCAAGCCCTGAAAAGTATAAACAGTACTCTTAGTGCTGCCACACTGAAGTAACAGACATCTGGTACAGACTGGAATCAGTTCAAGTATACCAAACGAATGCAAACGAAACGAGTGTCAAATGCATTTTAAACGTAATACAAAGGACTAAAATTGGGAACGAAACGATAAACGAAACATTCCACGGACACAACAGAACTAACGATCCACGATTGATATATGAACTATACAAAACAATAAATGCAAATGTTAAACACAACAAAAGTTACATGTGCTTGTAGTAAACGTTAGGACATGCATTGGAGATTGGGATATCCTCTAATAGTATTGTGGTTATATTGACAATGAAATGAATAAATAAAGGAAATTATTGCTTTCTTTGTTATTTAATAAATTGCCATAACTGTAACTTTAATTTAATTTCTTTGTTTTAATCCAGAATTATTCATGAAAAACATTGCCCTGGGCATCGTTTCTTTGCTTGTAAATGTGTGATAAAACAATCAGGTCTTACACAACTCCCCCAATTAACTGATCTACTTATCTAAACCCCGATTTTAAGTCCCTGTTCTGTTATATGATTGACAATTAGGAAAAATTTTCACGCTATTTTTAGAAAATCGCGTTTGTTACATAAAAACTTTTCCACTGAGTGAAATAGAATGCGATGTAAAATGATGCAAGAAACTGTCAAAGTGACGACATTGCACATTGGCACAAGGTCAAAAGTAAATTGTGTCAGAGTTATAGACATATTTTAGCGTGTACATTCGCTACATAAATTGAGGCATGTGTATTTGTAAATATATTTATCTTTGTGGATTATGTAAATTATTTTGTTTAACAAACTGCTATAATTGATTTACATGACAATCTATCAAATTTATAACAGGATTTATAATTGCCAAACTAACAGTAAATAATGCATTATTCCTCTACATACGATTTATACTTGTGTGCGGCGTTTAAAAACTGTTTTAAAGACTGCTACTTTCATCACTTTCATATTAGAATGCTAGGTTAAAAAAAGGTTAACCCCCCCCCCCCCCCCTCCCCCTCCCCCAACTTTTATATGCTATAATGAAAAAACGAAAGTTTTAATAAAAAAATCATGATTCTTTATTACTCTCGTTTTAATTTATATTCTCTATATATTATGACAAACACAATCTTTTATGGTTTAATATACTTGAATTATTAAGAAATTATGTAAAAATGTACCGAAATGACAATAATTTCAAATTTTATGAATCCAATCTCCCTCATTTCAAATCCCAATCTCCCTCATTGCACACACAACATTTAATACCTTCCCACTATGGAGACTGCTGACTATACACACACAACATTTAATACCTACCCACTATGGAGACAGTTGACTACACACACAACATTTAATACCTACCCACTATGGAGACTGCTGACTACACACACACAACATTTAATACCTACCCACTATGGAGACTGCTGACTATACACACACAACATTTAATACCCACCAACTATGGAGACAGTTGACTACACACACACAACATTTAATACCTACCCACTATGGAGACTGCTGACTATACACACACAACATTTAATACCTTCCCACTATGGAGACTGCTGACTACACACACACAACATTTAATACCTACCCACTATGGAGACTGCTGACTACACACACACAACATTTAATACCTTCCCACTATGGATACTGCTGACTACACACACACAACATTTAATACCTACCCACTATGGAGACTGCTGACTATACACACACACAACATTTAATACCTACCCACTATGGAGACAGTTGACTACACACACACAACATTTAATACCTTCCCACTATGGAGACTGCTGACTATACACACACAACATTTAATACCTACCCACTATGGAGACTGCTGACTATACACACACAACATTTAATACCTTCCCATTATGGAGACTGCCGACTATACACACACATTTAATACCTATCCACTATGGAGACTGCTGACTACACACACACGGCATATAATACCTACTGACTATGGAGACTGCTGATTACACACACACAACATTTAATACCTACCCACTATGGAGACTGCTGACAACACACACACCACATTTAATACCTTCCCACTATGGAGACTGCTGACTATACACACACCACATTTAATACCTACTGACTTTGGAGACTGCAGACTATACACACAACATTTAATACCCACCCACTATGGAGACTGCTGGCTATACACACACAACATTTAATACCTACCCACTATGGAGACTGCGGACAACACACACAACATTTAATACCCACCCACTTTGGAGACTGCTGGCTATACACACACAACATTTAATACCTACCCACTATTGAGACTGCCACTATACACACACAACATTTAATACCTACCCACGATGGAGACTGCTGACTATACACACATGACATTTAATACCTACCCATTATAGAGACTGCGGACTATACACATAAGACATTTAAAACCTTCCCACTATGGAGACTGCTGACTATACAAACACGACATTTAATACCTACCCACTTTGGAGACTGCTTACTACACACACACAACATTTAATACCTACCCACTATGGAAACTGCTGACTACACACACACACAACATTTAATACCTACCCACTATGGAGACTGCTGACTACACACACACAACATTTAATACCTACCCACTATGGAGACAGTTGACTACGCACACACAACATTTAATACCTTCCCATTATGGAGACTGCTGACTACACACACACAACATTTAATATCTACTCACTATGGAGACTGCTGACTATACACACACAACATTTAATACCTTCCCACTATGGAGACTGCCACTTTACACACACAACATTTAATACCTTCCCACTATGGAGACTGCCACTATACACACACAATATTTAATACCTACCCACTATGGAGACTGCTGACTATACACACACAACATTTAATACCTTCCCACTATGGAGACTGCCACTTTACACACACAACATTTAATACCTTCCCACTATGGAGACTGCTGACTATACACACACAATATTTAATACCTACCCACTATGGAGACTGCGGACTATACACACACGACATTTAAAACCTTCCCACTATGGAGACAGTTGACTACGCACACACAACATTTAATACCTTCCCATTATGGAGACTGCTGACTACACACACACAACATTTAATATCTACTCACTATGGAGACTGCTGACTATACACACACAACATTTAATACCTTCCCACTATGGAGACTGCCACTTTACACACACAACATTTAATACCTTCCCACTATGGAGACTGCCACTATACACACACAATATTTAATACCTACCCACTATGGAGACTGCTGACTATACACACACAACATTTAATACCTTCCCACTATGGAGACTGCCACTATACACACACAATATTTAATACCTACCCACTATGGAGACTGCGGACTATACACACACGACATTTAAAACCTTCCCACTATGGAGACTGCTGACTACACACACACAACATTTAATACCTTCCCATTATGGAGACTGCTGACTACACACACACAACATTTAATATCTACTCACTATGGAGACTGCTGACTATACACACACAACATTTAATACCTACCCACTATGGAGACAGTTGACTACGCACACACAACATTTAATACCTTCCCATTATGGAGACTGCTGACTACACACACACAACATTTAATATCTACTCACTATGGAGACTGCTGACTATACACACACAACATTTAATACCTTCCCACTATGGAGACTGCCACTTTACACACACAACATTTAATACCTTCCCACTATGGAGACTGCCACTATACACACACAATATTTAATACCTACCCACTATGGAGACTGCTGACTATACACACAAAACATTTAATACCTTCCCACTATGGAGACTGCCACTATACACACACAATATTTAATACCTACCCACTATGGAGACTGCGGACTATACACACACGACATTTAAAACCTTCCCACTATGGAGACTGCTGACTACACACACACAACATTTAATACCTTCCCATTATGGAGACTGCTGACTACACACACACAACATTTAATATCTACTCACTATGGAGACTGCTGACTATACACACACAACATTTAATACCTACCCACTATGGAGACAGTTGACTACGCACACACAACATTTAATACCTTCCCATTATGGAGACTGCTGACTACACACACACAACATTTAATATCTACTCACTATGGAGACTGCTGACTATACACACACAACATTTAATACCTTCTCACTATGGAGACTGCCACTATACACACACAATATTTAATACCTACCCACTATGGAGACTGCTGACTATACACACACAACATTTAATACCTTCCCACTATGGAGACTGCCACTTTACACACACAACATTTAATACCTTCCCACTATGGAGACTGCCACTATACACACACAATATTTAATACCTACCCACTATGGAGACTGCGGACTATACACACACGACATTTAAAACCTTCCCACTATGGAGACTGCTGACTACACACACATAATATTTAATACCTACCCACTATGGAGACTGCCACTATACACACACAACATTTAATACCTACCCACTATGGAAACTGCAGACTATACACACAACATTTAATACCTACCCACTATGGAGACAGTTGACTACACACACACAACATTTAATACCTACCCACTATGGAGACTGCAGGCGGAGTAAACTCATTCAACACATATGGCAGTACCATGTTACTTTTATCCATTTTCATTGGTGAAATTCCAAGACTTGTTGTATTCCAATCTGCAAAATGCAAAGATTATTTTACAAACTATACCAACAAGTGAACATACTGTTTAACTACACAGACAGTAATGAAGTGAAAATATTTAAGTGCCTAACTACACACACAGTAATCAAGTAAAAACATTGAGCAGCCCAACTACACACACAGTAATCAAGTGAAAATATTTAAATGCCCAACTACACACACAGTAATCAAGTGAAAATATTTAACAGCCTAACTACACACACAGTAATCAAGTGAAAATATTTAACTGCCTAACTACACACACAGTAATCAAGTGAAAATATTTAACTGCATAACTACACACACAGTAATCAAGTGAAAATATTTAAATGCCCAACTACACACACAGTAATCAAGTGAAAATATTTAACTGCATAACTACACACACAGTAATCAAGTGAAAATATTTAACTGCCTAACTACATACACAGTAATCAAGTAAAAATATTTAATTGCCTAACTACACACACAGTATTCAAGTAAAAGCATTTAACTGCCAAACTACACACACAGTAATTAAGTGAAAGCATTGAACTGCCTAAATTCACACACAGTAATCAAGTAAAAATATTTAACTGCCAAACTACACACACAGTAATCAAGTAAAAATATTTAATTGCCTAACTTCACACACAGTAATCAAGTGAAAGTATTTAACTGCCAAACTACACACACAGTAATCAAGTGAAAATATTAAACTGCTAAACTACATACACAGTAATCAAGTAAAAATATTTAACTGTCGAACTACATACACAGTAATCAAGTAAAAATATTTAACTGTCAAACTCAACACACAGTAATCAAGTGAAAATATTTAACTGTCAAACTACACACATAGTAGTCTAATGAAATTATTTAACAGTAAAACTACACACATAGTAATCAAGCGAAAAAAATAAACTTTCAAACTACAAACACAGTAATCAAGTGAAAATATTTAACTGTCAAACAAAACACACAGTAGTCAAATGAAATTATTTAAAAGTCAAACTAAACACCCAGTAATCAAGTGAAAATATTTAACTGTCAAACTTAAAATATTTATCTGCCAAACAAAACAAAAGCAATCAAGTGAACATATTTAACTGTCAAACTACAAACACAGTTATCAAAAGAAAAATTTTTTCTGTAAAACTTAACACACAGCAATTAAGTGAAAACATTTAACTTTCACACAGAGTAATCAAGTGAAAATATTTAACTGTCAAACTATACACGCAGTTAGCAAGTGGAAATATTTCACTGTCAAACTACACATGACAATCAATAGAAAACATTTAACTATCAAGCTACAATTCAACTCAACTCAATAGTTTATTCTCTCAATTCATGGCAGCAGCCCCTATCAGTATTGAAGTTTTACCTGCAGCCCTGTCGGCAGCCCCTATCAGTATACAAGGGTTACCTGCAGCCCTACCAGCAGTCCCTATCAGTATAGAAGTATTACCTGCAGCCCTGCCAGCAACCCCTAGTAGTATAGAAGTATTACCTGCAGCCCTGCCAGCAACCCTTATCAATATAGAAGTATTACTTGCAGCCCTACGGGCAGTCCCTGTCAGTAGAGAAGTATTACCTGCAGCCCTGCCGGCAGCCCTTATCAATATAGAAGCATTACCTGCAGCCCCTCTGGCAGTCCCTGTCAGTATAGAAGTATTACCTGCAGCCCTGTCGACAGCCCATATCAGTATACAAGTATTACCTGCAGCCCTACCGGCAGTCCCTATCAGTATAGAAGTATTACCTGCAGCCCTTTTGGCAGCCCCTATCATTATAGAAGTATTACCTGAAGCCCTGCTAGCAGCCCCTATCAGTATAGAAGTATTACCTGAAGCCCTGCCGGCAGCCCCCATCAGTAGAGAAGTATTACCTGCAGCCCTGCCGGCAACCCCTATTAGTATAGAAGTATCACCTGCAGCCCTGCCGGCAGCCCCCATTAGTAGAGCAATATTACCTGCAGCCCTGCTGGCAGCCCCAATCAGAATAGAAGTATTACCTGCAGCCCTACCGGCAGTCCATATCAGTATAGAAGTATTACCTGAAGCCCTGCTAGCAGCCCCTATCAGTATAGAAGTATTACCTGAAGCCCTGCCGGCAGCCCCCATCAGTAGAGAAGTATTACCTGCAGCCCTGCCGGCAACCCCTATTAGTATAGAAGTATTACCTGCAGCCCTGCCTGCAGCCCCCATTAGTAGAGCAATATTACCTGCAGCCCTGCTGGCAGACCCCATCAGTATAGAAGTATTACCTGAAGCCCTGCCGGCAGCCCCCATTAGTAGAGCAATATTACCTGCAGCCCTGCCGGCAACCTTTATCAATTTAGAAGTATTACCTGCAGCCCTGCCGGCAGCCCCCATCAGTATAGAAGTATTACCTGCAGCCCTGCCGGCAGCCCCCATTAGTAGAGCAATATTACCTGCAGCTCTGCCGGCAACCTTTATCAATATAGAAGTATTACCTGCAGCCCTACCGGCAGTCCATATCAGTATAGAAGTATTACCTGCAGCCCTGTCAAATGCCCCTATCAGTATACAAGTATTACTTTCAGCTTTACCAACAGCCCCCATCAGTATAGAAGAATAACCTGCAGCCCTACTGGCAGTCCCTATCAGTATACAAGTATTACCTGCAGCTCTAGTGACAGTTCTTACCAGTATACAAGCAGCCCTGCCGGCAACCCCTATTAGTATAGAAGTATCACCTGCAGCCCTGCCGGCAGCCTCCATTAGTAGAGCAATATTACCTGCAGCCCTTATCAATATAGAAGTATTACCTGCAGCCCTGTCAACAGCCCCTATGAGTATACAAGTATTACTTGCAGCCTTACCGACAGCCCCTATCAGTATAGAAGAATAACCTGCAGCCCTACCGGCAGTCCCTATCAGTATAGAAGCATTACCTGCAGCCCTGTCAACAGCACCTATCAGTATACAAGTATTACTTGCAACCTAACCGACAGTCTCTATCAGTATAGAAGAATAACTTGCAGCCCTACCGGCAGTCCCTATCAGTATACAAGTATTACCTACAGCTCTAGTGACAGTTCTTACCAGTATACAAGTATTAATTGCAGCTCTACCGACAGCCCCTTTCAGTATAGAAATATTACCTGCAGCCCTACCGGCAGCCCCTATCAGTACAGACGGTATCACAAGAATAAGAGCTGAGGAGCCACCAGCCACAGACAGGATCTGGGCCTGCCTGGCCGTCTTCATAGACAGTACTCGTTGGAAGTAAGCCTGCCAGGGAATTGTTCCAAATGTCTGAAATGTTTGGCTTGTACATGTTACTATTATAGATATACTCACCATAAAATCTAATGTAATTTTTATAAAACTTTACCCAAACCAAGATGACCATTAACACATGCATAATATACTGAACATCAAAAGTTTCACAACACTTTTAAGGCGCACATTTGTGTTGTTAGTATCCGAGTCTGTTGGTACCCCATAAAAACTTTTACCTTGAGTTTGACAGTTTTGGAACCACCCTCAAGGTCTCAGGGAGGTGGGGACCATGCAATTCACAATTTTGATTCACCCTTAAGTACCAAAACTGCATACAGCTTTCATTACGATTGAGCTTGCCTTTTTTTTAGAAGTCGAAAATGCCAATTGTTTACGGACAAAGTGTCAGGTTGTCTAAAAAGCTGTTATAACCACAGGGCTCATAATCAGGGTCGTTGTGATAAAATTTAAAATATTTTTGAAATCAAAATATTCACCTATGTGGTATCAAAAGTGTCCAACTCAACCTGAACCTTCAACGGAATTGATTTCTGTTGATTGTATATCTGTGCTTACTAAGTGTGTTCGGTTGCTATGGTAAAATTTTATTAATAAGACAATATTGTTAGCAACCGTGTATACCACATACAAACAGTAGTTGTTTATATAAGAATATCAGCAAACTTTAGTATGCCGTAAAACCCACAACAATACTATTTTTATTGCTGGTATAGTAGGTGACTTAAAAAGAATGTGGCTGCACAGGTATCTAAATTTAAGTAAACTGTGTTTAATATATAAGTCTATTTTAATTAATCGTCTTGCATTGATCTATATTGAATGCCCTTGATACTAAAAATATCATATGAAATTCCCTAAAACCATTATACAGTAGTGTTTACTGTTAATGATGAACCATATAACCCTGTACATACGTACATTGTTATTTATATACATTAATTTTTATATTTTTATTGTACACGATAAAAGTGATGAAAAACATCCAAAAGTGTACTCACATTTTTATTTATAATATTTCGCCAGGTACCGTTATATAATAGCTTGAGCTACACAAGTAGATGATTTATTTAGTTATTTTCAGTAACTAGCAAAATGTATTCGTCAGCCTTGCAATATTTTATTAGTACACCACATTATTAAAATGTGACCAACCACCGCTAATCTCCCATGGTGTATCAAATGGACTAAAATTGTGTTAAAAAATGTTTTGAGTAAATTGTGATGTTTGTAAAGAAACACTCGGCAGATTGCTCATACCTAAAAAGCGCCATAATTAAAAAATATCTTAAAAAAACCCCTGATATCCCCTCCGATCAGATCTGCTGAGAACTGATTAGCAAATGTTAATTACTATATATCTATTAAGTAGTCTTGTGTAATTCTATAATGAATATCCTGGCATTTCCTAACCACGATATTCCCTAGAACCGTACTCAATGCTGAGAAGTGAATACGGAGTTGCCATATAGTCCCGTAGTCAACTAGTGTTATCTATTAAAGGTAATAGGCTAACAATACCATAGCTATAAATAGGTCAATCCACTGGCCAATCAAAGGACTGTTTATTTTTCCCAACCAGTTGGTGGCCTTGACATCAATACTTCCAATCTTCTCATTGGTCAATACAAACGGTACACTCAACACCTGAAAAATAAATGGTATTTTGATTGTGCTATAGGTATTAACCCTTACATCTCACTCCAAGACATTCCTTTTACATGCTTTTTCTAAAATCTTAATGGGCTTTTTTACCATTTTCAACATGTTACAGGGTACATAGTATAACAACCATTTTTATTTTGTAATAACAGGTTGACAACAAACAATGTAAGTCCTAAATTTTGTTTAATTTGATGCAAATAGTGGAAAGTTATCAAATTTCTTTGATCATTTTTTATTGGTGAAGAAAGTCCTCATGAACAAACTCATGAACATAAATCTGAGGAGAGCCGCCATCCTTCTGCAAGTAAATGACAAATGTTTCACGTAATGATTTTTAATTAAGCTGGGTTTGAGTCCACAACCTCAGCACCAAGATTGAGTAGGCTCCAATCCCAATCAGGTCCAAGGTTGGGTGGGCTCCAATCCCAATCAGGTCCAAGGTTGGGTGGGCTCCAATCCCAATCAGGTCCAAGGTTGGGTGGGCTCCAATCCCAATCAGGCCCAAGGTTGTGTGGGCTCCAACACCAATCAGGACCAAGGTTGGGTGGACTCCTACACCAATCAGGCCCAAGGTTGGGTGGGTTCCTACACCAATCAGGACCAAGGTTGGGTGGGCTCCTACACCAATCAGGCCTAAGGTTGGGTGGGCTCCAACACCAATCAGGACCAAGGTTGGGTGGGCTCCTACACCAATCAGGACCAAGGTTGAGTGGGCTCCAACACCAATCAGGACCAAGGTTGAGTGGACTCCAACCCCAATCAGGACCAAGGTTGAGTGGGCTCCAACCCCAATCAGGACCAAAGTTGGGTGGGCTTCAACACCAATCAGGACCAAGGTAGAGTGGACTCCAACCCCAATCAGGACCAAGGTTGGGTGGGCTTCAACACCAATCAGGACCAAGGTTGGGTGGGCTCCTACCCCAATCAGGACCAAGGTAGAGTGGACTCCAACCCCAATCAGGACCAAGGTTGAGTGGACTCCAACACCAATCAGGACCAAAGTTGGGTGGGCTTCAACATCAATCAGGACCAAGGTTGGGTGGACTCCAACCCCAATCAGGACCAAGGTTGAGTAGGCTCCTACACCAATCAGGCCTAAGGTTGGGTGGGCTCCAACACCAATCAGTACCAAAGTTGGGTGGGCTTCAACACCAATCAGGACCAAGGTTGAGTGAGCACCTACACCAATCAGGCCTAAGGATGGGTGGGCTCCAACACCAATCAGGACCAAGGTTGGGTGGGCTCCTACACCAATCAGGACCAAGGTTGAGTGGGCTCCAACACCAATCAGGACCAAGGTTGAGTGGACTCCAACCCCAATCAGGACCAAGGTTGAGTGGGCTCCAACCCCAATCAGGACCAAAGTTGGGTGGGCTTCAACACCAATCAGGACCAAGGTTGGGTGGGCTCCTACCCCAATCAGGACCAAGGTTGGGTGGGCTTCAACACCAATCAGGACCAAGGTTGAGTGGACTCCAACCCCAATCAGGACCAAGGTTTGGTGGACTCCAACCCCAATCAGGACCAAGGTTGAGTGAGCTCTAACCCCAATCAGGACCAAGGTTGGGTGGGCTCTTACACCAATCAGGCCCAAGGTTGGTGGGCTCCTACACCAATCAGGCCTAAGGTTGAGTGAGCTCCAACCCCAATAAGGACCAAGGTTGAGTCTTAAGGCAAGCAGCTTTAAACTCATGCACCAAAATTGCTAATTGCTGATTCCACGAAGGAAGACATTAAGCATATGTTTAGAAGTTGAAAGAACTTGTTTCACAATCAATGTAAAATAAGTGTAAAAGTTAAAGTTAAAATGTATCAATGGAGCTTGGTTCAAACCCAAAACTTAAGTGATGAAAAGCAAGTGATCATTATTAGATCCTTGCTGCATGAACAGCCAAAATATCAACTGTAGACATCATTGTTATATACTTATATGAAAAATGCCAAAGTAACTTCTAAAAGATTTTGTTTATTATCAACATTTAAATCAATACATACAAGTCCAAACGCGATGAAACACAGCTGAACAACGTCTGTATATGCTACAGATTTCATCTGACCAATCATTGTGTACAGAACTGTCACTGCGGCCGATGTCACTATGGCAACTATTAAGTTGATGTTGGCGATAACGCTCAAACTTGTACCTGGGAAATAAACAATAGTATACTACACCTATTAAAATGTTTACCTTTTGTTATCTGAATGGGATAATCTACTGTGTTAAAACAAACATAGGTAAATGTATGTTGTATATAATACGAATTGAAAAAAAAACAATGTGTTCATTTTAACTATTCAAGGTGGATATATCTACTTTAGTTTTAACCAAACTTGGATATGTTGTATATAACCAGAAGACCTCTGATGAGTTACAAAACAAGTCCATTAAACAGTCATATTTAACTGTCATAGGCAGAGTTATCTGTCCTTGAATATAAGTTTTCAATTCAAGGGCAAACACTCAGCCAATGGCAGTGGGAACAAATTGATTTTCACCTCATTGAAGGTAAAATTGTTATAAATATGAAGTTTTATTAAAATTAAATTCAAAGAAGAAAATGTACACGATAAACAAGATAACAATTTAAACTCTTTATAATATGTGGTGATTCGCAATGAATTGTTTGTTTTGTTGTTTTTTTGTTAAATATTTAAACTTACAGGTCTTGTTATTTATAATTAAAAGCAATCAACATACAACATCCTACTTGTAATAAATCATGACCGGTCCTACTTAAAATTGGCTCAAAATCTAAATTAGGTAGGTATGTGTAAATAATTAATAACAAGTGTCACCTGTCATTTCGGAGTATTGACATTGTCTTCTGTTATATTAATCTCAATAATTTTCATCAAGTTACAATACCGTTTAGTGGCAAAAAATTCTGACCACAACCCAATCAATACAACATGGATGCGTATTATACACAAGTGAACATTATATGTGAGTAGAAATTGTAGTTACTAAGGAATTTTTCTCAGTCCAAAAGGGACATAACTCTGTAAAAATGCAACCCAGAGTTATGGTTCTTATCTCTGTGCGTTCCATTGGTGATACACACGTGAAGTCTCATTCATATCCAGTGAGTAGTTGCATAGATATCTTACCTGATAAAATATTTTAATCTGAAAAAACCAACACCGACACTAGTACAACAGCCCCCCCCCCCCCCCCCGTAGAATAGCGGAGCTAAAACTGGCCATAATTCTGTCCAATTCAAATTAAAGTTAATAACACTTGGCCACTCAAGTTCCATTATAAAAGTGAACATTCACATGAAGTTTTATTGATGTATGGGTTGTTGTTACTGAGATATAAGCATGCCTAACATGAGTTGTCAGAAGACCACAAAGCTCGCTTCTGGGTGTCCAAAAAGGGTCATAACTGTGCCAAAATGCAATCCAGAGTTATGGTTCTTATCTCTGTATGTTCCATTGATGATGGTAAACACACATGCACAAGTTTCATTCATATCCAATGAGTGGTTGCATAGATATCTGAAACTTGTACACAAAAGTTTAACCTGGGTGTCTACAGACAACAACGCCAATGACGCTGGGGTCATGACAATAGCTCTCCTTGGACTTTGTCCCGGCGAGCTAAAAATTAAATGATAAAGCTACACCTTTGACAACTGACACTTGGGCAAGTACAATAGCTACCCCTTTTTTAAAAGAATGCACACAAGGCCTTCTAAAATTCCAAAATGCAAATTGGTCCAGGGTTATATTGCCTTAAGAATCATTGCCATAAGAATCACAATTTTTCTTTTAAAACCACTGTATATTATGCCCATGCATGTGTATATACCCCAATACCCCACCCATCACACAATTTTATCAGTTTGTTTATTAATGTGACATTTAAATAGCCAATTGCAGTATTATTATCGCTAAACTATACATGAATATATGTAAATTTGCGTACTACTAAGCAAGTTTTGCATCCTGTAGCATTATTGACAATCGTTTACCTTATTAAAAAGAGGCCGAAGGTGAATTCCCCAATTCAAAAATCATGTTTTTTTCCCAATTAATGTCCAAAGTGTTCCCAAAATGAAAACATTTTTACATTAAGGGATAAAAATCCCCATCTGGATATGAAGTATTATTGTAATATCTGATAATTATTGGTTAAAACATGATCTTAACAGTGTTAAGTTTGATTTTCCAGTTTGCTAAAGTCATAAAAATAAATCCCAATTCCCCCTCAATTGCACTGTTTTTTCCCCAATCTTGAAGGTTTGGGCCTCTTCCAAATTTCCAGAAAAATGGCTCTGACTTTATTGCAGCTTCTGTCCTTTTAACTTTTAAAATGAAAACTTACTGACATGTTTTTTTTCTGGAAAATTTATTTAATAACGACCATCCACTTTAAATAAACCAAAAGAAAATATTTTAACTACAAACAATATATATAACAAGAGCTGTCAGAGGGACAGCGTGCTCAACTATTTGAATATCTTAACAGGTGTACAAACTTCATTGAGATTGATGACAAATCCAAGCAAATAAGAGTTATCTAACTTACAAAATTGACAAAACTGAGTAGGTCTTATAACTGCAATATATTGTATGAAGTGTATCAAATTCATGCAGTGACTGCTGGGTTATAAAATTTCTAAGTACAACAAAGGCCCTAATTTTCGCAAGAGTTATCCGACTTGATTAATTTATTTGATTTCATGACTAAAAGCCATATGCAAAGTTTCAATAAAATACATTGAGCGGTTGGTGTAATATGGATTTGACAGCACTTGCATGCAAAACTTAAACTTAAAATTCTAAGTCAAACAAGGGCAATAATTTGCATTACATTCATGCAAGATTTATCTAACTGAGTTATTGTAGTAGGATTGATGACTAGGAAGGCTTGTATAAAGTCTCAAGTCAATACATGCATCGGTTACTGAAATATGGACTTAATGGTCCTTGCATGCAAAACTTTAACCAGAATTCTAAGTCAAACAAGGGCAATAATTTGCATTATATTCATGCAAAAGTTGTCTTACTTAGTTATTGTAGTAGGGTTGATGACTGGGAAGGCTTGTGTAAAGTTTCAATCAAATACATTGAGTGGTTGGTGAGATATGAACTTGATGGTACTTGCACGCAAAACTTTAACCAGAATTTCTAATTCAAACAAGGGCAATAATTTGAATTATATTCATGCAAGAGATATTTAACTTAGTTACTGTAGTATGTTGATGGCTAGGAAAGCTTGTGTAAAGTTTCAAGTCAATACATGTATTGGTTACTGAGATTTGAACTTGATGGTACAGTCAAAACTCGTTACCTTGATATTGAAGGGACTGCCAAAATAACATGAGATATCCGAATATCGACATAGATTTTGTCTCAAAAGCAATATTTATTGTTATCACCTGATGATTGTCGTACGTCAATTGTACTTTCGCTTTCATATTACGGTCCTTGCACCCTTGCAGCAGAATAACACTTTTGTGATAAATGCTTAAATCCGCCAATTATCCGGGTCTTTCTTTGAATTTCTTGGCAATGTGAGATATAAGTTGAGACTGATTGATTGAATCAAATGATATTTAAACAACATTTACATGCAATCACCCAATTCCATGACATGATGTTTTCAACTTCTGTCCGTCATTAACGTAGGGTTGATAACTGGGAAGGCTTGTGTAAAGTTTCAAGCCAATACATGCTATGGTTACTGAGATAGGGACTTGCATGCAAAACTTTAACCAGAATTTCTAAGTCAAACAAAGCAATAATTTGTATAATATATATTCATGCAAGAGTTATCTAACTTAGTTATTGAAGTAGGGTTGATGACTAGGAAGGCTTCTGTAAAGTTTCAAGGCAATACATGCAATGGTTACTGAGATAGGGAGTTGCATGCAAAACTTAAACCAAGGTGTCATGCCGGCGTGAGTAGAATAGCGCTCTTTATTCTCCTAATGGTCGAACAAAAAATTGATCGAAATATGACTATTTATTATCTTTTTTACTAATATTTTTACCTAATATTTTTAAATGACAAATATGATTGTTCAAAACATTATTGTGAAATGACAACTTATTTGTTGTTTGACTTTGTTATGCAAATGAATATACCGAGAGCTGATAGTATAGATGCTGTCCAGAACAGGTCCCCACACAGAGAAGCAATGTATACCATCAACACAACAACATCACCAAACTGTTCATGGAATGGATCAAGCATGGTCATGTAGCACCTGTCTCGCATTGGCCTGGCATAGATCAGCCCTCCTGAAATATACAATCACAGTATAATTATATACATACAGGCATAGATCAGCCCTCCTGAAATAAACATACAATCACAGTATAATTATATATATACAGGCATATATCAGCCCTTCAGAAATATACGTTCAATCACAGTATAATTATATATATACAGGCATAGATCAGCCCTCCTGAAATATACATACAATCACAGTATCATTATATATATACAGGCCTAGATCGCCCTCCTGAAATATACAATCACAGTATCATTATATATATACAGGCATAGATCGCCCTCCTGAAATATACATACAATCACGGTATAATTATATACATACAGGCATAGATCAACCCTCCTGAAATATACAATCACAGTATAATTATATATATACAGGCATAGATCAGCCGTCCTGAAATATACAATCACAGTATCATTATATATATATACGCATAGATCAGCCCTCCTGAAATATACATACAATCACAGTATAATTATATATATACAGGCATAGATCGCCCTCCTGAAATATACATTCAAGCACAGTATCATTATATATATACAGGCCTAGATCAGCCCTCCTGAAATATACATTCAATCACAGTATCATTATATATATACAGGCATAGATCAGCCCTCCTGAAATATACATACAATCACAGTATCATTATATATATACAGGCATAGATCAGCCCTCCTGAAATATACATACAATCACAGTATAATTATATATATACAGGCCTAGATCGCCCTCCTGAAATATACAATCACAGTATAATTATATATATGCAGGCATAGATCGCCCTCCTGAAATATACAATCACAGAACAATTATATATATGCAGGCATAGATCAGCCCTCCTGAAATATACAATCACAGTATAATTATATATATACAGGCATAGATCAGCCGTACTGAAATATACAATCACAGTATAATTATATACATACAGGCATAGATCAACCCTCCTGAAATATACGTACAATCACAGTATAATTATATATATACAGGCATAGATCAGCCCTCCTGAAATATACAATCACAGTATAATTATATATATACAGGCATAGATCGCCCTCCTGAAATATACAATCACAGTATAATTATATATATACAGGCATAGATCAGCCCTCCTGAAATATACAATCACAGTATAATTATATATATACAGGCATAGATCATCCCTCCTGAAATATACAATCACAGTATAATTATATATATACAGGCATAGATCGCCCTCCTGAAATATACAATCGCAGTATAATTATATATATATACAGGCATAGATCAGCCCTCCTGAAATATACAATCACAGTATAATTATATATATACAGGCATAGATCGCCCTCCTGAAATATACAATCACAGTATAATTATATATATACAGGCATAGATATATACATACAATCACAGTATTCAGGATGGGTCATGTGTTTGAACATCCACCACTGCTGGGTGTCTGGTGTCTGGTGGTAGGGTCTTGGATTGAGGGTGGGTCATGTGTTTGATCACCCACCACAGCTGGGTGTCTGGTGGTAGGGTCTTGGATTCAGGGTGAGTCATGTGTTTGATCAACCACCACTGCTATGTGTCTAGTGTCTGGTGGTCCGGTCTTGGATTGAGGGTGAGTCATGTGTTTGATCAACCACCACTGCTATGTGTCTAGTGTCTGGTGGTAGGGTCTTGGATTGAGGGTGAGTCATGTATTTGATCACCCACCACTGCTATGTGTCTAGTGTCTGGTGGTAGGGTCTTGGATTGAGGGTGAGTCATGTGTTTGATCACCCACCACTGCTATGTGTCTAGTGTCTGGTGGTAGGGTCTTGGATTCAGGGTGGGTCATGTGTTTGATCACCCACCACAGCTGGGTGTCTGGTGGTAGGGTCTTGGATTGAGGGTGAGTCATGTGTTTGATCACCTACCACTGCTATGTGTCTGGTGTCTGGTGGTCCGGTCTTGGATTCAGGGTGGGTCATGTGTTTGATCACCCACCATTGCTATGTGTCTAGTGTCTGGTGGTCCGGTCTTGGATTGAGGGTGGGTCATGTGTTTGATCACCCACCACTGCTATGTGTCTAGTGTCTGGTGGTCCGGTCTTGGATTCAGGGTGGGTCATGTGTTTGATCACCCACCATTGCTTTGTGTCTAGTGTCTGGTGATAGTGTCTTGGATTCAGGGTGGGTCATGTGTTTGATCACCCACCATTGCTTTGTGTCTAGTGTCTGGTGGTCCGGTCTTGGATTCAGGGTGGGTCATGTGTTTGATCACCCACCACTGCTATGTGTCTAGTGTCTGGTGATAGTGTCTTGGATTCAGGGTGGGTCATGTGTTTGATCACCCACCATTGCTTTGTGTCTAGTGTCTGGTGGTCCGGTCTTGGATTCAGGGTGGGTCATGTGTTTGATCACCCACCATTGCTATGTCTCTAGTGTCTGGTGGTCTGGTCTTGGATTGAGGGTGAGTCATGTGTTTGATCACCCACCATTGCTATGTGTCTAGTGTCTGGTGGTCCGGTCTTGGATTCAGGGTGGGTCATGTGTTTGATCACCCACCATTGCTATGCGTCTAGTGTCTGGTGATAGTGACTTGGATTCAGGGTGGGTCATGTGTTTGATCACCCACCATTGCTATGTGTCTAGTGTCTGGTGGTCCGGTCTTGGATTCAGGGTGGGTCATGTGTTTGATCACCCACCATTGCTATGTCTCTAGTGTCTGGTGGTCTGGTCTTGGATTGAGGGTGAGTCATGTGTTTGATCACCCACCATTGCTATGTGTCTAGTGTCTGGTGGTCCGGTCTTGGATTCAGGGTGGGTCATGTGTTTGATCACCCACCATTGCTATGCGTCTAGTGTCTGGTGATAGTGACTTGGATTCAGGGTGGGTCATGTGTTTGATCACCCACCATTGCTTTGTGTCTAGTGTCTGGTGGTCCGGTCTTGGATTCAGGGCGGGTCATGTGTTTGATCACCCACCATTGCTATGTGTCTAGTGTCTGGTGGTCCGGTCTTGGATTCAGGGTGGGTCATGTGTTTGATCAACCACCATTGCTTTGTGTCTAGTGTCTGGTGGTCCGGTCTTGGATTCAGGGTGAGTCATGTGTTTGATCACCCACCATTGCTATGTGTCTAGTGTCTGGTGGTCCGGTCTTGGATTCAGGGTGGGTCATGTGTTTGATCAACCACCATTGCTTTGTGTCTAGTGTCTGGTGGTCCGGTCTTGGATTCAGGGTGGGTCATGTGTTTGATCACCCACCACTGCTGGGTGTCTGCTGGCAGGGTCTTGGAATCAGGATGGGTCATGTGTTTGATTACTCACCATGGCTAAGTGTCTAGTATCTGGTGGTAGGGTCTTGGATTCAGGGTGGGTCATGTGTTTGATCACCCACAATTGCTATGTGTCTGGTGTCTGGTGGTCCGGTCTTGGATTCATGGTGGGTCATGTGTTTGATCACCCACCACAGTTGGGTGTCTGGTGGTAGGGTCATGGATTCAGTGTTGGTCATGTGTTTGATCACAAAGCACAGCTATGTATAACATTGTTGACACTTTTATAATTAGTACTGGTTCTGTGAAGGAAGACTTTGAGTGTGATTTGTCCAGGTTGTAAGAATTTGTTTCACATTTGATGTAAAATAACAAGTTTAAAACGTGTTTGATCACCATCATGGCTGGAAAAGTACCTGGCACTGTGCATGTTACTTTGTTGTAGCAATACCACTTGACTTATAAATTTCTATTACAGAGATGACAATATGCACCACCGGGCCTGGTTACAGAGATGACAATATGCACCACCGGGCCTGGTTAGCCCAGTCAACAGTGCGTCTGATTATCAATCCAGAGGTCACAAGTTCAAATTCCCATCCGGCCATGGTCACTGTGATGATTGATATATGACAGTATGTCTCTCTGCCATTTGTCTCTCACAGCTGATTCAAGTAGAAAAGTTATCAGTTACTTGCGGAGATGGATGTGCTTGAGTTCTGGTTAACCTTCAAGGATCCCAGGAAAGAGTGGTCAGGATCGTCTGTTTGCACTAGATGGCATAGAAATGATGCTAAACATTCAAACAAACAAAAGCAACACTGAACTTCACACTAAGTTTGACCATAATCAGCTGAGACGAGTATAACCTATTAGCCTCCTCCACAGATTGTTTAAACACAGGGGCATCCCACTGTTTGAATATCAGAAAACCTTAAATACTATTCTGCAAAAGCTTATTTTCCTTTAAATATTTACTTTTCTTTGCATATTTTTTTCACATTTTAAACCATGAAACGAAACTTAGTAAATCTGCTGACTTTTACTGATCAATATAAAACATTACTAGTTAATTAATTAATGTAAGTCTTTTTCAATGAGTGTTTTACACAGTGCTTGAAATGTTTTGTGAAAAAAACACAACATTTAAAACTAAAAAACACAAAAGACACGAGCTCCAGTAGAAATTGAGAAGGTTAAATGACAAGGTTTAACTGTTAATATACAATTACCTAGCGTAAGTCCTATGAAGATACCAAAAGGTGCCACCGTCCATGCCAAACCTTCAGTTGCTATCATCTCCGCAGTTCCATTTATGTAACCTCCTCCCACTGTTGTAGCTAGAAAAGAATGAAGCAATGAATGAAAGAATAGGGTTTTACCGCGTACCAACACATTATAGGCTATTCAACACCATCAAGAAGGAAGAATCCAGGGTCACTCTAAATGTACAAAAACAACAAATTAACAAACAGATTAAAAAAATACATCAACAAATGAATATGCAGAATGAACCTAGAACCTTGATACCTGCAAATTCTCAAATTGTCACTTCCTATGACATGCATGAACCACACAGGAATTGGTAATTTAACCACAATAGTGAACATGACAAAAAACTATAAAATGAATATGATACCCATTCGGAGGATTCCTACCCCTCTGCAAAGATAGACAGTGATTCTATTCTAAGCTGGAACCACACAGGCTAAAGAATATACATGTATTACAAAATCATTTATATGACCAAGGCTTTTGAAGCCCTGTACCAGTGGCACATATTCATTCCCATTTGTAATAAAACATATCTTTAATTATTTTTTTAAATTTCCAGTAAAAGTACCCCCCTATTTTCCTATCAATTAAAGGGAATATATCAGGATTTTAAAAAAAAATTAAAATTGACTAAAAACATTTATTACCAAAATATCATACCTATTCATTAACCACGTTTTGCCAAATGGATCAATTTAAACATGCAAAACAAATATATTGAAAATGGGTTTCCTAACTTGGGCTACGCGCCTAGGTTAGATACTGCAACATATTTTTTGACGTATTAACTGAATCATTCGATTTCAATTTGATGTGTCTTACATTATACTCCTTTCAATAAATCTTTGAAGCTTCAGGCTTCAGTGAGGGTGAAAGTGCCAGAATGATTTAAAAACTTTACCTGTCATGGTGAAAACACCGACCAGCATGTTAATGTTTCTGTCCGCAACAATGGAAGATTCCATCAGACTGTTTGTTCCATTTCTGCCTTTCCTTCTGGCAGCAAGCACCCCAACAACCAGGATGATGACATAAAACACGGCCAGTACAACCAGTCCAGCTATGTTCACAGCCATGTCTGATATAAGCAATCATTCTGCAAAGTAGTAATCAGTTTATCACCTATTAGCCAATAAATACAATTTTAAATATAATTAATATTTACTTTTACTTTAACAAACTCAGCTGCAGCAAACAACTTAAGAAAATCAATTGACAGATATGCTACTTTAAGATGCTTGAAGGCAATCATGTGAAATCATTAAATACGATTTTTATTGTTTTAGTCCTTTTTTACCTATGGAAAGAATTTGACAAATCTTATCAGTATTAAACTTCAATGTACATTTATACAATATAAGAACAGAAAATACAAGTTACTGTACAGATTTTTTCGTTATTACCTCCTCAACATCACTCCGGTCTTTGAATAGTGGCATAAAATTATAGGTTTTGCAAGAAATACGAAAACAAATATTTAAAATTGTGAGCATCTTGTTTTTGTTAAAACTACTGTTATACATACATGCATGTAAAAAATGATAAATTTTCTTGAAAAGTTAATTAAAAGCTTTAATTTTTTTGTTTGGTATTTTTAAAAACAAAATCATTCCAGTGTAAAATTTTTGCAATTTTGCTTTACTCGAGTAGATAATGTGGCCCATCTTGTGCTGTGACACTACATTCATAACAGTTACTCGGCATAAATAGACTTAAGTAGGCGTATTACAGCCTGCTATTCTGACTTCTGATTTTCATGTTAATAATTTATTCATGACCCAGAGTACGGTTTTCAACACCTTTTGGAATGTCTGTAAACTTGTACACTAAAAATTCCAGGAAAAAGAGATGGGCAAGCATTTTTATTTGTTTTGAAGATGTAACAGATGCGTAGAAGTGTTCAAACTTGGTAGAGATTCACCCATGGTAAATGTCAGTAAAATTACATTGAAATCAGGTCATTAGACTCTGACAAGAAGGCTTTTGAAGTTTTTACTTTAGCTGCCTATGTAGTTGACTAGCACCTGACTGTGGCGGTCATGTTTTTTAACAAATCACAACGGCTTGAACAAACTTGGTAAAGGGTCACCCAAGGAACATTTCCAGAGAAGATTTTTTAAGTTTTTGCTATAGCTTATATAGTAAACTAACCCCACTCCCTGACCGCCATGTTTTTTGAAGAATCACTGCAGTTTGAACAAAATTGGTGGGGGTTCCTCCAAAGTACATTTCTGTGAAATTATTTTATTATCGAGCCAGTAGTTTCTGACAAGAAGATTTTTTAAGTTTTTACTTATTAAACTTGCCCCGCCCCCTGGTGGCCATGTTTTTTGACGAACCAAGATGGCTCGAAAAACTTGGTAGAGGGTCACCCAAGGACCATTTCTGTGAAATAATTATAAAATCGAGCCAGTAGTTTTTGACAAGAAGATTTTTTAAGTTTTTACTATAGCTTATACAATAAACTAACCCCTAACAAACTTGGTAGAGGGTCATCCAAGGAACATTTCTGTAAAGTTATATCAAAACTGGCCCAGTGGTTTCAGAGGAGAAGTTGTTAGAAGCTAAAAGTCAACGACGGACGACAGACGAAGAACGACGGGCACCAGGCAATCACAAAAGCTCACCTGTGAGCCTTTGGCTCAGGTGAGCTAAAAAAAGTCCCTATAGGATGATGTTGACAAAATTTTTTTATTATTATTTTGGAATGCAACCAGTTATTTTATAATATTTAGCCTCAGTTGAAAAAATTTCAAATAACAATAGCGAGCGAATATGAACAAATGTGTGGTGAGGCAGTGCACTTGCGAGTATGCGAGCTCATATGGTAACACCTACGATTTGAAAACAAAACAAAAATAAACAATATACAGATATATACTAACGCTGAAAATCGAAAAATGACAATGTTTTCATTGGTGATTTGAAACACTCAGATATATAATCTGCTATATGTTTGATTACATAAAATATAAGAATTCTTACGAAATCTTGTTTTACAAATTCACTGTTTTATTTTGAATCATCAATAGTTATTTTGAAAGCTCTGCTGATATTCATGTATAAAATGTATTATACTATAAAACACAATATACCACTTTAAATGTAAACAAAATGTACATAAAGAATAAATATTTCATCCTGCAGATAAATAACAAGAATAATAAAAATGAAACGCAGCGTCATTGAAATGTCTTGGTTTTAGTATCTAAAACCCAGTGGATTAACTATTTAAAACCAGGCCAAGGTCCAACTGACACGACCACATTAGGGCTGCAAGGAAAAGGTGTGTTAAAGTGGTGTGTAATAATGATTATGGTGTTCTATTGCACTATTTCAATGATATTGCACTGTCCTTTGCATATTTAATATGAAAATATCGAAAAATAATATAAAAATGCCTATTTAGGTCTAGAATTTTACTTTTGGCGATTTTTCACCGTTTTTTTACATATTGACAGACAATTTTAAGTATTTAATTTAATCAAATGTCACAAAGAGTATGATAAGCCAAACCCACATCATTGAAAATAATAATAAAAACATGAATATATAATTGTTTATTTTACTCGAAACAAAGGATATTTTGTTCTTCACAGTGGCTTTATCGATGTGGTGTATTTTCAGCACGTAGTAAGAATCAGTTGATAATCATCTCACATTATGTATTGTATTAATTTTGTATAATGTGAATATCTACCTATTCACACCTCATTTAGGTTTTACCTAAATCCTATTATTTAGCCTCAGTTGAAACAATTCACATAACAAAAATCAGTACCGGAATGTCATTGATACAGAAACTGTATTTAATCCATTAGAATAAAGAATGCGACACAGGTTGTAGATAGGGGACATAATGTTTATTGTGAACTGATGTGTATTGGTCGCGAAATTACATGACATTTCAAAATATAGAAATATTAAAACTATACAAAAGTAAAATAAGGATACAAAATAAATGCCTACCAGTACATATTCAAAACACGACAAAAAGTATACACATTTAACAACTATTTTCTTTATGAATACTTTAAAGGTGTCTCATTTTCATCCATGCTTTCGTCAGTCAAATCTCCCTCAATGGAGAGTAACAAAAAATTGTAGACGGGAGGCAATGCAAATAATTACCAACATACAAACGAAACACACAAAACACGAAAAAAATTGGAGAATAAATTATTATATGAATGTGTAAATATTTGAATGTTAAACAGTAAGACTGTTATGTGAGAAAATTAGAAGAGAAATTATAAGAAAGTTAAGAGAAAATATTTTAATATGAAGAAATGCTACATTCTCAGTATCTGTAGTCTCCCAGAACCGGATAGCTCCTGAATCAGGTCTTTTAAGCCCAAATATAAAAAAGTAGGAAATTCCATGCCTGTCCCACAATTCCTAGCAATTGAACACGACTGAACTATGATGTCATTCAAACCTTCAGTTGAAGCAACTGACCAATAAACTTGCTTAAATGTGGCTTTCCCAACATTGCTATTTAACAGACCAAATCAGGAGAGCTGTGTTCATCCCTAAGATTACAGTATCCATAACAAGTCTTCTCACTTCTACCAACTAGACAACATATTTCTACAAATAGTAACATATAATATATACCTCATCATCACTATAACCGAAGATCTACACTAGGGTGTCCACATAACTAACACCTGCAAGAAAGCAAATTCCACCCTAATCTTCCCAGAACTGTCCTCAAGAGTGCAGAAAATTAGCCTACATATCCTTCATCCGCTCAACCTTGATGTCGGAGGGTTGTGTAACCAACATGTTGCAGGAGCTCAGTCATCCAAGCTGCATTAGTGCCACGAATTAAACAGACTGACCTTCCTGTTCAAGATCCTGGGTTATGGTGCCAGCAGTGGACACCTGTGATTTTTCCGTCCAGCAAAGATCCAAGCCTAATGTTAAACCAGTGACATTCTCTAAATTTGAAATATTTTAAATAACCAAATTACCAAGCATTCAAATTGCTTTGTAGTGCGCAGTGCTAACACTGAACAATTTAAAACCCTTTCTTTGTAAGAATTGTGTTTAAAGACATTTCTTCTAGTAACTTCTTGCGCATAGATTTTTTTAAATTTTGCACACAAGTACTTTGAAATAAGACAAGTTTAAAACACTTTAAAAAGAAAAATACAGGTCACCATGCTTGTTTCTTTGCTACGACTAATTTTAAACTACACTGTTTTACATTTTTTAAAGAAAAGACAGCAAAGGGGTGCAAGTTATAAATTATGTTTTATTTACTAAAAAAGTGATTTATTTCAACAAAATATTGTTGCCATCTATGAAACAAAATATAAAGTATCTAAAACAGCAAAAAGTCATGATGCTATTTTGGGTTATACTTTTCATACTATGATTTCATAAATTGCTACGATTATAAATTTGGACGCAAATATTGCAATTTTACACTAATTCAAAAATGAAAAAAAGTTCTAACACAGAGAATAGTTTCATTTTTTCTAAAATGAGGCACTATAACAAACCATATCAGAAAATAAAATAAAAAACATATGTCACCATGCTAGTTACTTAGTTACAGTATTAAATATTACCTCCCCTTTTCATAAAATGTCTGCAATTGCATTTTCACACTAATTCAATAATATAAAAAGTTCCAACTCAAAGAATTGTTTCATTCTTTCTACAAAGAGGCACTATAACAAACAAAATTAGAAAATAAAATAAAAAATACAGGTCACCATGCTTGTTACAAAGTGCTAAATGTTACCTCCCCTTTTCACAAAATGTCCGCAAACCATGCATTTTCACCCTAATTCAATAATAAAAAAAGTTCTGAAGCGGAGAATTGTTTCATTCTTTCTACAAAAGGGCACTATAACAAACCAAATCAGGAAATTAAATAAAAACTACATACATGTCACCATGGTTGTTACTAAGTTACAGTGCTAAATATTACCTCCCCTTTTCATAAAATGACCACAATCGATGCATTTTCACATCAACTCAATAATAAAAAATGTCCTAACGCGGTAAATTGTTTCATTATCTCGCATCACCATAGTTATATACCACGAATGGGATTTACTCCGTATTTAACAGATAGAGATGTTATTGTTATATTTTAACCGCAAGATATCCCATCCAATGTGCTTTTTTTCTTAATTCGACCCTACATTTGTATAACAAACATGGTTTCCAGCTGGTACCACTTAGCGGTAGATTCATAAATGTCAAGCGTTTCAAATCACATGCATACTCTTTCGAAGTTATATTACAAATTATTTAATCCATATTTAAGCTTATTTTCTCTATTTTATTGCTGTTTTATGTCGTTTTTGTACTATGTTTGGTGTGTTTTGATGGTGTTTTTTATGGTTTGGGGTGTATATTAATGTTTTCAGTGTGTTTAAGGTGTTTCAAGGCAACATTACCAGTATTATCAGATTTAAGCCAATATTCCATATTCGTTTGATAATAAGTCTGGTTCTCTGACTCTCAGCTCTCGGCCTATTCCTTATTCACATGACCCCCTCCCCCCACCCCAGACTCTGGAACAACTTCTCAGTTACTGTTATTGCAGTCCTGACAGTGCCATCCATTTATAACTGTACATCAGCATCTGCAATATAACATGCAAATCTGCCAGTTGGGGCACAAATTCTACCAAATTTATATACCGCTACAAATAACATTAGAATAAGTTGGCAGTTATAAGATTCAATAGAAAATAAATCAATATCAAAGAAAATGAAAAGCTAGATGTAATTAATAAAAGGAATATCAATAGCAAAATTTAGGAAGTAAGTCAAAGAAAGAGAAAAGTGCTATCATAATATTGTTCTGGTGCTGATTAAAGCTGGGTAGATTCAGCTGAAAAATATTTTGTCGTTAAATGGAGTATATCAGGATTTTTTTCAAAATTTTAAAATTGGCATCATATTGCGAAAAACCATATCTATCTAAAACTGCAGCATATTTTGTGAGTTGCATTTTGATTTGGATTTGATCCATTATACAGTTTTATAGTAAAAATTGTTTGATCTTAAAAATAATCTAAATGATGATGTGAAAGTCATCAAGAAGTTTTTAAGTGCTGTCTAGTTTTAGTATTGGGATTTCGCTTTAAGCTTACCACTCAGATTTAGATAGCGATTTTGTCACATTTTAGTGGATTTGACAAACCAAACCATTCAGATTTTATCTATTATCATCACTAGTATAATTATGTACTCTTACCAAATAATAGCGCACATGTATTTAAGTGATGAAAACCGTAATCCAGGGATAAACTTTACTGAAAGAAGAAGAGAAAAAGAAGAAGAAGATGAAGAAGGAAGAGGAAGAAAAAATAAGACAAAGTGAAAGATCATAAGAATAGGTTAGAAGAAAAGAAGAAGAAGAAAAAAAAGAAGAGGATGGGAAAGAAAGGAATAAAAGAAGAAAAAAGAAGAAGAAAGAAGAAGAAGTAGTAATATAGTTGACAATTCAAGAGCCATAACTCTGACAAGAATTATCCAATCAGATATCCAAAGCCTTGGTCATAGGTAATGTTTATAATTTACCTTATTTTGGCATTTCTTTCTTTATTCATCATTTTCATATATCAATATATGGATCTAGTATGACCTCATCCAGTCCAATATACAAACAATACACAAAATGGAAGCATTGTATGTTTCTCTGAAAGATGTTCTTTTTCCAGAAGACAAATTAATTTTGGTCCATATAACAAACTTAGTCTGACTGCACAGTCCATAAGGCCATAATAAATTAATTGCTAGATTACCATCCCCACCCACCCCCGAATTTTCATGCAGCCCCGACCCTTTTTATTTTCATAAAAAAAAAAATTTGGGGGGGGTTAAAAATCATCAAAAATTTTAAAAATACATGTAGAAATAAAAGTAAAAAATTAAATTTCTCCTGCCCTCCCAATTTTGAAAAAAATTTTGATGATAATCTAGCAATTAATTTATAATGGCCTAGACTGGTAAACCTAAACAACTTGTATTATTTGGTAAATGAAACTATCATTCAAGTTTGATGAAGATCTAATAAAAGATGAAAGTATATTAGACATGATTTATCCTCCTAAGATATGTGGGGACCCTTCAAACATTTGATCACTTTAGACACATTGTTTAGTGTTGTCCAGAACATGGGACTGATAAATCATAGGTTCTATCCCCAACCATATTCTTAATTGTGTTGTGTTCTTGGATGAGACCCGTTTTCTGCATGCATAGTTTCCACCGAGGAAGACATCTTGAGTCTGACATTGATATAAGAACTTGTTTCACAAAACTAAACAGATAATCTTTTCAGCGTAAAGATTTAGGCTCTGTTTGCAAATTCGCAAAATATATCAAATTGCACTACCATCTTTGGTAACTTAGGGTCCACTTACTTTTCACTGCTAAAGTTGTTGGTTCGAGTCTGGCTTAGTCTAAAAACTTATTGTGAGAAAGATTGCCAGTTAATTGCAAGAAGGAAGGTGTTGGTTTGACTCAGAATTTTTCTGGGGTCTTCCTCCAACAGTAAAATTGTAAGTGTCATACATAACATGCGCTGTGTTGATAACAGTGTTAAAAAAACATTATGTATCTTCATTGATAGACAGAATTCCTAAAGATTTTTGTCATCTTATTCCAAGATTGTATCACCTGTCTCATGTAATGTTTTTGTTTGTATTTTGTTTAGTTTGTCACCAAGTCGATATATCACCCTGAGCACATATTGTGTCAGTAATATTGTTTATCTTATTTTTAAACAATACATTAACATGTAAACTTATTCGTTGTGGATCAAGACAGTGCAAACCATCTATATTTAACTTCTTTAGAAATGTTCATAGGCTGTACTCTGCATTGTTTGCAGACATCACACTCTGAATGGGATCATTCCAACACACTTGCAGATTATATATGGACATTTTTACTGATGGAGGAGATGTTTGAATAAATTTGAGAAGAATCATTGACCTTCTGCAAGTAACTAGCAAACTTTCTCACATGATGTTTTTGAACAAAGCTGCGTTCAAACCCACAACCTCAGAGATGAGAGGTGGGTGAACTTGAGACAGTGCCTTGGACTACAAGTTGGTCACAGTGGATCCCTCCTCACACTCTGTTTGGACAAGTTATAAGTTATAAGTATGTATAAATGTTTTCTGTTTTTATTCTGTTTGATTGAAGATGGTCTGTATTAATAATAAAACTTATATCCCATTTATGTATTATTGCCAGCACTCAAGTTGCATCATCTAACCACACACAAGTTTTACAAATTTATACATACAACAAACACAAGTTATGTGTACTGCCTTGATTATTAGATAACTACAACCTTAATTGATTAAGAGTCAAACCTGTCTTAAGCTGCCTGTCAAGGTAATGAGCAAAAGTGGCCTTTTAAGACATGCTGTTGCTTAATGCATATTAATTTGCTCTGAAAGCAAAGCAATGGGAAATGTGGCTGCTTAAGACAGGTGGCTGCTCAACTGAGGTGACAGTTTACACAAGTTTGACTGTATTTAGTATACAGTTATACATAATGGATAAAATTGGGGAATTCAATACTTTGAGTACTGATATTTATTAAATTTGATATGAGACAAGATTGACTGTTGATATGAGACAAGATTGACTGTTAATATGAGACTAGAATGACTGTTGATATGAGACTAGATTGACCATTAATACGAGACTAGAATGACTGTTGATATGAGACTAGATTGACTGTTGATATGAGACAAGATTGACTGTTGATACAAGACAAGAATGACTGTTGATACGAGACTAGATTGACTGTTAACAGGAGACTAGAATGACTGTTGATACGTGACTAGACTGACTGTTAGTACGAGATTAGAATAACTGTTGATACAAGACTAGAATGACTTGATATGAGACAAGATTGACTGTTGATATGAGACTATATTGACTGTTGATATGAGACAAGATTGACTGTTGATATGAGACTAAAATGACTGTTAATACGATTGATATGAGACAAGATTGACTGTTGATATGGGATTAGATTGATTGTTTATATAAGACTACAATGACTGTTGATACAAGACTAGATTGACTGTTGATGTGAGACTAGAATGACTGTTGATGAGACTAGATTGTCTGTTGATATGAGACAAGAATGACTGTTGATACGAGAATAGACTGACTGTTAATACGAGGTTAGAATGTTTGTTGATACGAGACTTGATTGACTGTTAATATGAGATTAGAATGACTGTTGATACGAGACTAGATTGACTGTTGATATGAGACAAGATTGACTGTTGATATGAGACTAGATTGACTGTTAGTACGAGACTAGAATGACTGTTGATATGAGACTAGATTGACTGTTAATACAAGACTAGAATGACTGTTGATATGACACTAGATTGACTGTTAATATGAACTAAAATGACTGTTGATACGAGACTAGATTGACTGTTGATACGAGACTAGAATGACTGTTAATATGAGACTAGAATGAATGTTGATATGAGACCAGATTGACTGTTGATATGAGACCAGATTGACTGTTGATATGAGACTAGAATGACTGTTGATACGAGACTAGATTGTCTGTTGATATGAGACAAGAATGACTGTTGATACGATACAAGACTGACTGTTAATACGAGATTAGAACGACTGTTGATATGAGACTAGAATGACTGTTGATATGAGACAAGATTGACTGTTGATATGAGACTAGATTGACTGTTGATATGAGAGTAGATTGACTGTTGATATGAGACTAGATTGACTGTTGATATGAGACAAGATTGACAGTTGACTGTTGATATGAGAGTAGATTGACTGTTGATATGAGACAAGATTGACTGTTGATACAAGACTAGATTGACAGTTAATATGAGACTAGAATGACTGTTGATACAAGACTAGATTGATTATTAATATGAGACTAGAATGACTGTTGATACAAGACTAGATTGACTGTTACTATGAGACTAGAATGACTGTTGATAAGAGACTAAATTGACTGTTGATACAAGACTAGATTGACTGTGATATGAGACAAGTTTGACTGTTAATATGAGACTAGAATGACTGTTGATATGAGACTAGATTGATTGTTAATATGAGACACCGTAACTGAACCTGTGTGAAATCACATAAAGAGGCCTCATCTATATCATCCATATGTTTTTATTCTTAGCATTAAAACAGCACATTTATATCAAACATCATATATTATGGTTATTCTGTTCAACAACTTATATTGTATTTTGTCTCTGTAGTGTAAAATTCTTAAATTTTGTTGGCCACTGAATACTAAATCGTGGCCAGTGATAAAGTCACTCATTAGCCAGTATCTGGTTATGCTAAAACATTGGTGAATAAAACAGAAATTCTGACCTGTGTATTAATGAATTTCTCATAAATAAGATAATGATTGATTGATTGAATATTTAGCGTCATTTTTATGCCATCGAGGGTTAACAGATGATCAGTTAACTTAACCACTGTTTCCTGGGATCCTGAAAAGTTAACCAGTTCTCATGCACACTCCATCTCCACAAGTAACTGATAACTTTCTCTCTTGTATCAGTGGTGAGAGATGAATGATTATGAGACACAATGTTGTACATAAATCATCATGGAGACTGTTGCCAGGAAGGGGTTCAAACTCACGACCCCTGTAAATTTTGTTTCATCTTAGAAATGACGATGTGAAGGTTGTCCAGCAGTATTTATGCTGTCTAATAGGGATTTCTTTCCAAGTTTGCAATTCCTATTGAAACATCGATTTTGTCACGTATTGGAGGATTTGATATACCAAATCATTCCAATTTTTTTAATGAGATGCTTTTTAAAAAATAGCTTTATATTTTAAGACAATTGTAGTTTTTTTTCCCTGATATGCTGGAAATTTTTCACCAAACATAAGTAGTTGTACTGTCCCAGATTTTGTTCATATTTGCCTTGTTTTATCATGGTGCGTCTGATTATCAATCCAGTGGTCGTGAGTTTGAATCCCCCGCCTAGCAACAGTCTCCATGATGATTGATATACGACATTGTGTCTCATTATCATTCATCTCTCATCACTGATTCAAGTGGGAAAGTTATCAGTCACTTGCGGAGACAGGATGTGCTCGAGTATTGGTTAATCCCAGGAAACAGTGGTTTGGTTAACTGATCGTCTGTTAGCCCTCGATGGCATAAAAATTATGCTAAATATTCAATGTTTTATCATGCTGGCCCCATTCTGCTCACATTGACCAATCAAGTTTATATCACATAAAATGAACATTTTCCTTGTTGGCATGGCTATACAACTGCATTTATCAATAACATAAGTGCATCTGATGGCATCAATTTAAAGTTAAGGCATCTGTATTAAATAACTTATGTACACATTTTTTTAAAATTAGACAATAAGATAGCTGGTAATAGTCTATCCCAGAACCGGATATCTCCTGAATCAGGTCTATTAACCACCAATGAAAAAGCAGGGAATTTTATGCCTGTCCCACAATTCATAGCAATTGAACACTTACTAAATTATGATGTCATTCAAACTTTCCCTGAAGCAACTGAACAATTAGCATGCTCGTAATAACTGCTATTTAAGAGACCCAATTGGGAGAGGTGGGTTCGATCTACAGACTATTACCGGTTAGTACCATTTCCTAGCATTTGGATTAAAATAAGGTATCCAATTTTACTGGTGGGAAAAGACATGCACAATTCAGGTGTTTACATGACCATTTATGATTATCTACATCCGGAGCATGCAGCTCATTTATACAAATTCAATTTGGCTTAATTGCAAAGGCGCATATTGAACGTCATTGGTAGCTAACATATAAGCAAACCTAACCATTATTTTCTGGAATGGTTAATCAGAACTCAAGCACACCAATCTCCGCAAGCAGCTTATAACTTGAATCAGAGGTGAGAGACAAATGACAATCATTACGCTGACCATGGCCTTGCTGGAATTTAAACTCAGGATACCTGGATTTGATAGTTGCACTACCAACTGAGCTAACCAGGTCAGTCAATGGAGTCAGCCCCTGATAATACAACTATAGGTATAGGCAAGTGTAAAAACAACATACTCAGTGTTTACAAAACTGTTGGTTTATTGACCTATTTACATAAACATTTTACATAAATCAACAATGATATTATTATAATATAATGAATAAAATACAAAAATATGACAAATTTATAGTAGAACTCTGGTTACATGAAAACAGACACAATCTTGACACATTCACCATTATCATCTACTAACTGGTCTGCTAGCAATTTCTGAATTTCACATTCGGCGAAGACAATTGGTTCCCCGTACACTTCTTAATGGTATTATAATAGGACACTTATAGGTAAAAAAATGTAAAGCTGATAGTTGTTTTTTTTATATAGAGCTTAATGTACCATTCATAATACAAGGTTTCTAATTCTGGTATGTGCTCACATTACAAACTGTTTGTGGAATATACATCCAAGTACAATACGTGTAAATATCAAAGTATTAAAGTAAACAACATATCCATGTTTATATTACATATGTACATACTGAACAGTTTTCACTATTTTGTTTTTTCTTTATTTTATACAAAATTTCTGACTAATACCAATATAATATCTGTTTTAACATACATTTTGGGGAATATTTCTTTTGAACATTGCGTAAGTGATATATACCAATAGCAACAATACAAAAGCCCCACAAACAATTTCATAACGTGATCACATTAAAGACTCAATATCAACTCATAACTTGCTGTATTTCTATAATGGATTCTTTCATTCTTGTTTTCAGATAATTCCAATATCATTCAGACCGACACCCAAACAATGTAGACTGGTGCGATAAAATAAAAAAAATTTAAAAAAAATTGCAGTATCGAAATTATCCAATTCAAATTTTTATCAATACAATTTGAATAAAAGATATTTAATTCATTGTTATATATGAATGTTTGTATGATTCCAATATAAAACTTTGATACACAGTCTGTCATCAGAATTATTGTAGTTTCTCTTTTTTTGTAAAAAAAATTCAAGTTTCCATGGTACAGGTATCAACTATAACACAATACCTATATATTATTTTTAATGGTGTTTGACACTATTTTAAACCCATTTCTGATTGTATTCATGTATGTGGTCACCAATCTCATGGCGGACATATCTACATTAAGCTAAGAAGAACCTTCGCAAAACTGGATGTAAAAATGTTCATATTACTTTCATTTAACTTGATACACATGTTGGTTCCATATCTTAAAATCTCATGAACATAAAAATGAAATTGTTTACACATATGGCCTAAAACAATAAATAATACAGCAAAAAAGCAGGATTGAAATTATAAAATGGTCGGCAAAACAACTATTTTAAAGAATGACACATTCATGCACCTTACAAGTTGATGTGAGATTATGAACACGGTTCATCCCATCTTGTTATCTAATTGGATCATGCAATTAACTATGTCTTAATAGGGCACACTGCACAAAAGCTTCTGTCTTTTTCTCTCTTTCCAACCATTTTAGCCGGACTGTTGAATTTAAATAAATAATGGTGCAGTTTAAACCGTTCTATTTACATATATGAATTAAGAAGAAATTTCAACAGTTTCAGCTTGAATATAACATTATGATTAACATCTAAATCCTTTATATTCTATAAACTATAAGGCACTGTTGGTAAAAGCCACCGAGATAGAGATGCAATGCCCATCTTCCACCTAGAACAAATTTAAATAATGATATTGCAAACTTGTTTCAATTACTACCTGAATAGAGTAAAAGAGCTGACATGGTTACAATCTGAGATGACTTCTCCAAAGTAAACCATATGCTTTATCCAAACTTAAAAAAAAAAAATCTCATGGGTCAGATTTAACCGCGCTCAGATAACTATCAGAATATATTATGTTAAAGTTGTTTTATCACCTGTAATCTACAGTACATCAGATATAAAAAATAATACATTTACATACAGTAAGTCATATCATAGTCGCTTAGTGCCTACTTAGAGCTATGTTTTATGACTTAAGTATAAACAAATGACATGACAGATACATTTAAACTCTTTCTGAAGTTGTTTTTATGAAGTTATATGATACTTTACGAGGGTTATAATAACATGCAAAACTTTAAATGAAGCATTTAACATAGTGATATCCTATAATTCAAGGCAGGTAAGGTTTATAATATCATGTGATAGTGCATCTAACAATTTGTCTTATGAATGCGGCCTAATCCCCCCCCCCCCCCCCCCCCCCCCCCAAAATAAGTGTGTGGACATAAGCAATTATTATGTTTACAATTAATTTTCACTATGATCATTATTAAAGAGTGATTAATTGATTGATTGAATATTTATCGTCATTTTTATGTCATCAAGGGGTAACAGACGATCCGGTTAACATTACCACTGTTTCCTGGGATCCTGAAAGGTTGACCAATACTATAGCACACCCCATCTCCGCAAGTAACTGATAACTTTCCCACTTGAATAAACGGTGAGAGACGAATGATAATGAGACAAATTCGTATATCAATCATCACGAAGACTGTTTCTGGCGGGATTCGAACTCACAACCCCTGGATTGACAGTCAGACACGTTACAGACTAAGCTAATCGCGCCCGGCCAATAATAAAGAGTGACAGCCACATGAAACACAAAACTAGTCGCAAACACCTCCTGGCCATTCTCAATCAATCTTTTTTTTCTATTTTTGTTTGGAAATTAATTAATAATATAATAAAATTGGTAAATAATGGCTAGATGCATGTAGTTACAAAAGGGAACTTTAGTTTTAGATACAAGTATTCTTACTCCAGAAAAAATTAAAAAAGTCCCATTAGTTCCCTTGGTTTTCAATGGTTTTGAATCTCTGTCACAATTTATAAAATAATAATAATCATAATTGTGTTTTATACTAATTAACTGTTTTCTTCATAGAAATATAACAGTATAAAGAAAAAATTGGGTAAATAGTGCCTAAAGATTAATTTTTTATACAAGTAATTTTTACCCAAGAAATTCTTTTTTGTTCCCACAGCAGACTGGCTTCTAACCTATACAACTGGGCTGCGTTCATTTTGTTAAACATTTGTTAATGTTAGCTTTTTTCCTGGATATCGACTCAACCTCAAACTAGCACACAGTATGTGATGATTTCAGAGGACCAGACATGTTTGCTGTTTAACGGTACTGAACTCCACCCTGGTGTTGATTCCTCATTTTGACATACTTAGAAAGAATGTGGGTGGTCACCTAACATACAGGTGCGATTCTCTCCTAATTTTTTCACATGCCAACATTGCAAAGGTACATATATGTATATATATATAAATATATATATGCTATTTAAACTCTGAATTTAGCTTGAAATTAATTATTATATTTAATTAACATCTTTGAAAAAGGGTATCACATTCAAGTTAAAAGTTTTACAGGAGAGAAAAACAGTATTGGCAATTAGTTATTTCATCTAGGTAAATAGGGAAGTAGAGATAGACCAGTCTGCCACGGAGGACCACCCCCACTTACATGATGTAAATGACTTTAAAATACTCGAGGCTCTAAATTTTGGTTATTTTTCAGAAAAGGGGCATAACTCTCATAAATGGATGAAAGGAAAATAATTACAGGCAACAACAAATATCTTTCCTTATGTTTTTATCAGCAAATAAAAAAAATATTCCAAGGAAATAACCTGTGTTCCTTTAACAACTGTTCAGTAGTTCTTAATACAAGCAGTAAGTCTTAAATCTACTGTAACTACATAGCTTTTGTGCCATAGAAACTAGAGTAATAGCAACAAACTCAGTCAACTGCAACAAAAATGTAAATAAAACAAAAAATAATATTATTCTTATGTCATGAAAATGAATAAAGGAGGAAACCCTGAACACAAAATGGCGAAAATATTGTATGATAGACTAGACTAACCAATTTTAACAATGCAAACATGAAATGAACACAATTTATGGGTAAGATGCAGCAATAATGAGATGGCATTCAGATGGACATAAAAGCTGAGAGGAAGTCTCAAATAAACTGTGAATGAAAACGTAACATAAGAAACTTATTTTTGTGCTTATATTAACCCTAAAATGTCAAGTTTTTGTGGAGGAAATGAAAAAAATATATTATGTTTTAATGAATAAAACATAAAAATGAAAGTCTAAACTAAACAATTTCGTCAAAACATAATATCAAATTTGCACTTGCAATTTTTGAACACTTAAGTGAGTATCAAATAGCAAACAGTTAAAAAAAAAGGAGGTTAATTTCTTTCCAGAGTCAGGACAGACACATTTCTCTAGTACTGTTATAAAAGTAGAAACATTTGAACAAAAAACCAGTTGTTTCTATGGGTACATATTCTTAATTGAGATCCATTGTATCCATGACAACACAGTCTTGTAGTACCTATAAGTAAACTACTGCCCAATCTTCTCTTATCAACATTGATTGTGAAACAAGTTCTTAAAACTTTGACAATAAGTCTTCGTATGTAGGACCAGTACCAAACAAAAGCTCATAAAATGCTTTACTTAAGAACACCACAAAGCGTGGCAGGATTGTAGCGATCCTGGGTACAATTCTGTACTACTGAACCACGCGCTCCTGTCTTATCAGTCTGGAACCAATCAAATTGTTTCATAGATAAAACAAAGTACATGATATATTTGTCTGCACATTTTTAGAGAAAAAAAAGAACAAAGGTAAATTGAATGTATTGATAATTATCTGTCATTTATTTCATAAATTACTTAATGTACATGACTTGCTATGTCAAGTTAACAAATAAAAGTTAAAACACAAATAAAACAAGAGATTGCTTAATATTTTGAACACATAATTAATATTGCTACATTGCCATATTTTAAGTATTAAATGAGGAACTGTAATTCACCTAGGCATAACTAATATATAGCAATTAAATGGTGACACTATCAAGTTATAGTTGTATATGAAAAATGCAACTTGGGCTTGTAAATATGTTCACCATTTTCAACAAATACAAATAACAGCTATATAAAATATGTTAATTTACCAAGAACAGTTAATTTCTTGTATATTCTAAGTATAAAACAACATCAACATTTATTTGATGGTATTTAAAATATTTAATAAAATAAAGACAGGTCTATATTATAAATATTTATAAAATGCTTACAGAATTGAATGTTCACGGGGCAAACCTTGCATAATAATTGGTGGTATTACACGGAATGCATCTGGAACATTCACACTTTGTAGACCCGTCAAACACTAATTACAAATGTGACACTTTATTTTACAGTTTCACATATCACTTTTATTAAATATATCAATATTTCAAAGGTGTAAGTTTTAAACAGTCCCAAAGTCAAAAACACTGGGTAAAATAAGTTAGTTTTAAAGCTGAAATAAATATTGTTAAAGCGAATGGTTACTATAGCAACAGTAAGTTACAAGGTCAAGTGAACACATTATGGATAAGTGATATATTACACAGAGGTCAACAAATAAGATAGAAAACACATTTAAACTGCCTTCAATAATAAAGCACTATTTAGCATAGGAACACACGATGTATGAGTAAGGGTCATTTATAAAAAAAACTTGATATATATCAATCATTCTAGCAAAAGAATAAAAATCAAAATATGAATGAAAATTTAAAAGTTAACAATTTTCTGAATTGAAAAAATTAAGGAAATGTATCGATATATTTACTTCCAAAATCATAACTACACAACAGCCAAGTCAGACCTCTATTTTGCTAACAGGGTCCATATGAAAAACAAAAATTTTAGGTCACTGTGAAAATAAAATGAAATGACGGGCCTGAACCTTAAAAGACAAATTGTGTAGAAAATTGGTTTGAATGTGGCAAAAGTAATGCAACATGATTTAATTTGATAATTAAATGAGTAATGTATGTGAGACAATGATTATGAATACCAAGGGATATATTTCTCTTCTACCGAGGGATGTATGTCTCTCGTATTAAAGCACTTTTTCTCAACGTTAAGGCACATATCAATACAAACCATATACAAATGTATACAATATAAAGAAATGATATTTAACAATAACAAACTTAAAGCTGCTCAATCAAGTCAAAGTTTGAATGTACATTATACATATAAATGCTTTCAACCTATTAATAAGTCTTTACACCAGCATACATCTTAAGTCAAAATACTTAATGTACATACACTTTTATATACGTTTAAATGGTAAAACACCAAAAAATATATCTTGCATGTTTTAACAGGCATTATACATTCAGATTCTTATCAATTTTTGCATCTATAAATTCAGATTATAGTTATTTCATTAATCTTGGCCAGATTATCAAATAAAATATATATTTTCTTTATATGCACTATAAGGCTATCAACAGTATTAAGATTTCCAAATATTTCACTTCAGGGAGAAATGACTCGACCAACTAAATAGAGACTCTGTTCAGGCCAGTGGCTCTGCCAAGTTCTGAGTAAAAAGAGGCTCTGACCATCACCACCCGTTAATTAAACAGAGGTTTTGCCAAGGCACCGCGCTTCACAAGAATTCTGACACATTAGACCCAATATCATAATGTAAGTATAAGTAACAAAAATTGTCAATTATTCTGCAAGTATATTTTGTATTGTGGGCCAGTGAGTTATTTATGAAAAAAAACAACAAAAAAACCCAAAACATTGGTATTGTCATTATCATACAAGGCCAAAATCTTTGCCTAAAATAAGTACAGATTATAAAACAATATTTGTACTTAATCTGTCCCAGTCCCGACAGAAGGCTATAATAAAGCTAGTAATATAAAACAATATATCCCACTTACGTGGGTTTAAAAATACTTTGTACACAACACAAGGCCGCAAAATTTACCACAATTAAGTAAATGATATAAAACAAAATATTCACTTACTCTGTATGTAACTTAAGGCCACAAATATTTGCAACATTTCAAACAAATTAGAAAAATATTGCAATATGTACAAAATACATATTGAATTTTATCACATTAAATAATGGTCAATATTTTACAGCATACTTTTTTTTAAATATGTACTATTTAAAATCTCTAATTTGTCCTTTGATATTTATGTATAAATGTGTAGATATTTTTCATTTATCACATTTTACTGCCTTCAAAGAAACACTGCATTCCCATCAATTCTCAAATCCCTCTTTTCTGATTTAAAATTCTTACATAAAGTCTGTCAATACTTCTATTTCTCTTTGTGATGCGTGTAAAGTTTTTACTCTCATATCAAATGAACCATTTTTGCCCTGCAGAATTCTTCTGTTTCAAGATGAAGCCAGAACTAATAATGTGGACAATTTAAGGCACTAATGTCTAATTTACTCTAATCACCATTATCAACTTCTATCACTTGTAACTAAGTGCTTTCTATTTCAATGCTATATCCTTCATATTTAGAAAGCAACTTTTATAGATCTGTGAATTTACAGTCTTTTTTTTTCGTCCACCTCTCTAATGATGTTTAGGTCTCCTTAACAATGCAACACCATCCACCCTTTTGTAGCAAACTACAAACTCATTCTTTTAAAATTGTCCACTTTACTTAGTGACCTTTGCCAAGTCTATCACCATGGCAATACCATTCAGTCCTTGCTGACCTAGTTGTACAGCCATGACACCTCACTCATCATCTTTGTCTTTCTGTGGCTTGATATCACAGGCTTCCCATAATTCCTCTGGCGTGTAGCCCAGCAAACTTTGGAGATCACAAACGAAGCGGTAAACATAACGTTTACCTGCTGTTTTATGAATAATGTTTTTATCATAATAGTATCTTAGTCCACGGCTCAGCTTCTCGTAATTCATCTTTGGTTTGTTTTTACGCATTCCCCATCGCCTGGCAACCTCATCAGGGTCGGCTAACTTGAACTCCCAACCGTCACCGGTCCAACTGATGAAATGTTGACATGACTTGTCTGTCAGTTGTTCCAGTAAAAACTGCCACAGTTGAATGGGTCCACTGCCTAAAAACAAGGAATAAAGATCTTGATTAATGTTTACATTCAATAAGTTTGAAAATAATCACAAGTGTTCTTGTAATCCAATTTTACATTTAAAGATTTTAGGCAATAATAAATTGATTGCTAGGTTTCTTTCCCCCCACCCACAATTTCATTTTTATGCAACCAACCCTTTCTACTTTCATAAAAAAAAATTATAATAAAAATAAAATCCTCCCTCTTTTTTAAGAAAAATTTGGATGATAATCTAGCAATAAATTTATAGTGGCCTTAATGGAAGCACCCTGGAACAAATAAAATGATATTGCTAATGGTGTTATCGATTGTTGAATCCATCAAAACAAAAATAATAAATTTAAAATAGAAAAATTAACATATAAAAATAGAGTGAATAAAAAATTATACTTTTTAAATATTTTAAACAAATATTCATTTAGTTTTTGTTATGTATATCAATTAACTAAAATATGATCAATTAAGATAATCAATTAAATAGCTACATACCAGAGTAGCCAGCCAGTGCTGCTGCTTGTATCATCGGTTTATTCTCTGGACCTTGCGTTCCCATCTCACCAAGGTTGTGCAAAGGATGGTAGCCAACACGTGACATGTTAGTTCTGAGATCAGTCGGGGACCAACTGCCGCTGAGGTCCCTGCCACAGCCTGGAAACTCATGTTGGGACCAAGGCATCTCGGTCTTGATGTTGGGAACCATCTGGTACTGGTGTTGTTGGTCGAAGTAAGATTCCGTCTGCGCCTGGGTGTGTGCCTCCTGCGGTATGAACCCACCTGTAATCAATAAAACATATTATTTATATTAAAACTATCAATGGAGAATCAAACAGAATATATGTACAAAATAGTATTATTATAGTCTGTTCTGTAAACAATTTAATAAATATAACTTTGTTCTTATACATTTGACAAATATTAATAAAAGAGAAACATGCAGCATTCAACACAATAAAAAGGCAACTGTTGTCAACTTAATTTCAATTATCCTATCAGTATTTGTAAAGTATAATTCATTAATGAATTTCAGCAAAACTCTGCTCTGTTATCTTATTATCTCTTGAAGAGACCGTCAGGAAACGAGAACTACAACACAATGGATTAAAAGTTATGAATCGTTCAATGTCACATACCACTACACATTCGTTTGATAGGTGGCGGCCTATATTTCTGCTCTGGAATCATGGGATAGAACTCTGTGGGACTTTGATCACCATAATAACCATGATGTACACCTTCAAGACTCTGATAGTCAGAGTTATCCTCGTATCCAGGTGGTGACACATCACTCAATGCTTGAATAGAGTCAGATATTTGGAAGGAACCTGTAAAAGAGAGAAAAAACACATACAGACACCTGATATGAGAATAAAGATTAATCCTACCATAAATAGGAATTAAAGTGTTTCAACACCATACTGGTTTTATAATTATTCACAAATGTAACTTAAAATATATATATTTCAGTTTTGTATATTTAATTTTATCATTTGATATGAAGACATATTCCTAAATGATATTCGTCTGCTTTTCAAACCGTTTTACATAAAAATGCAACCTTTAACATCTAAGAAACGAACCACCTGCCATTTTAGCTGCAATGATTAGCAGTTTCTCTTTTCCTTAAGCTAGGAAATTTGTTTTGCCAGTTTTATGGATAATGAAAGTTAACATACTATGTCAAATTCTACCTTTGCTGTTTATGCACACTATTTATTAGACTGACATCTCCAAAAGCAAAATTAATTCACTTAATATTTGTAAAATTCACAAGACTGGTTCTATAAATTTCCATGTGCCTCCAACACAATGAAACAGTGAAAAAACTTACATTTATTCTCTGTGTAAGGCTGACTAGCTGGTACTTGGGGGATGGACTGCTCAGGGGAACTATTATAACCTGCAAAAATTAAATATCAGTATTGTCACATTTTTCTGGTGCAAGATTAAGAAGTGAGTCATTGTTAAATATAATTTTGAAAAGCATTTTTCTAAAGTACAAGGATCTTGTAAAATACCATTAAATTGTAAAATACCACTGATTTGCAGTGTACCATATGATTGCAGTGTACCACATGGTTGCAGTGTACCACATGATTACAGTGCAATATATGATTGCAGTGTACCACATAGTTGCAGTGTACCACATGATTACAGTGCAATATATGATTGCAGTGTACCACATAATTGCAGTGTACCATATGATTGCAGTATATCACATAGTTGCAGTGTTCTATATGATTGTAGTGTACCACATAGTTGCAGTGTACCATATGATTGCAGTATATCACATAGTTGCAGTGTTCTATATGATTGTAGTGTACCACATAGTTGCAGTGTACCATATGATTGCAGTATATCACATAGTTGCAGTGTACCATATGATTGCAGTATATCACATAATTGCAGTGTACCATATGATTGCAGTATATCACATAGTTGCAGTGTTCTATATGATTGTAGTGTACCACATAGTTGCAGTGTACCATATGATTGCAGTATATCACATAGTTGCAGTGTACCATATGATTGCAGTATACCACATAGTTGCAGTGTTCTATATGATTGTAGTGTACCACATAGTTGCAGTGTTCTATATGATTGTAGTGTACCACATAGTTGCAGTGTACTATATGGTTGTAGTGTACCACATAGTTGCAGTGTACTATATGGTTGTAGTGTACCACATAGTTGCAGTGTACTATATGGTTGCAAAGTACAACAAAATTCTGAAGAACAACAAATCTGTTCACTTTGGAATGCACAATAAATGAAAGTTGTAAAATGACACAAAATTTTAGTGTATCACAAAGTAACACGTGTTGTTGACTCTGGAAACCACCACAAACTTTTTAAATTCCAAAAAGTTAGTAAAGTCAACAAAAAATTTTTAATGGTGCCATCTAAAACTGATTTTTTTATAATCAAACAAAACACAAGATTACAAACATGCTCATGCTGAAGTTAAAACAACAAATGACAACAGAAAAATCTTACATTCTTCAAGAATGAATTTTTCCATCTAGGTGCAATTAGTAAATATCTATTTATACTGAAACAACCATAAAAACAAATAAAATCGAAACAAAATGCGATCATATTAACAATCAACTACCTGGCGTAAACAACTGCTGGTCGTCGCGGTTACTAAACTCAGGCATGCACACTGGTTCACTGTACGTGGGTGGGACATTGCACAGCGAGCTGCGCTCCTGGCACACTTCTACAAAACAAAACAATTATACAGTCAGGACAACATGGATGCAAACATTCTATAAATACACATTTTACTGAAAACATGAAAATCAATGCAAAAACACACAAACTGCTACAACAAGTACAAGTTTTCAATTTGATACATCTGTTTAATCTAATCTCCAAGAAACCTTGGAACCACAGGCATTGTTTTATTTATTCTTGAGTTTGGCACATATGTAAAGATTTCCAGATACTAAAAAAATGCCTTTTTCTCATTCAAAAGATCACTTGATTTATAAAAAATATGAAATAAGCATTATGGTAAATGTTTGCATTATTGCAGCAATTAATTTAAATCATAAAATTTAAAACATAAGCATTCCAAACTCTTAGCTTGCTGGGCACATCAACATTACAAATTGCAAACAATGAGGACTGATATTTCAAACTTAACTCAATTTATTTTGTTTGGCTCTATGTCAGCAGTGTCCTAGTGACACCCTTCCTTTAATAACTTTAAACTTGAATAATGATGGCTTGGTCTGAAAACACGTTTACAGGAGTCTGGTAGAGTTAGGTTATAAATGTGTCCTTGTACATTTGCATTAATCTTAATGATTACTCAGCCAGAAAAGTTGGACAAGAAAAATTGAAGTCGTCTTGAAGAACTGGTAACGTATTGTTATATAACAGAAGACTACACAAAAAAACAATATGGCATATTATTCAAATTGGAATTTTGATTGGCTCAGTTGTACGCCTTGACTGACACAAACGACATATTCCATGATACGGCGGCCCGGAGCTGTTAAAACATGTCACTCAAAGTCTGACATGATGGACAACATTTAGACATACATAGTGGCTATAATTGCACAAACAATTGTACTACAAACAGTTGACATTTTTTTTAACATTTCAGTAATTTTGGCTATTAAGTTTTAAAATCCTAACAAAAGAATATTTCTGTGTTTTGCTTTTTATTTTATAAAACAGACAATAATGGGAAGATTCTTCATGCAATAAATAAAACCTTTTTGTTTCAGCTGCCATATGGAGTACTATAACAATTATACCTAAACCAGTCGCTCAAAGCTCTAGACCGTTTTCAGTATACCAGACTGGTTCAGACTACTTTTTATTCAAAACCATAAATGCTTGATGCAATCAAAATTTGGGCAGGTATAATTTGAAAAGGGCATGGCCTCTCCTAGCCAGGCCTATAATCAATTATTTCGAGTATTTAACTCCAAACATTCAGACTTTAAAATCAAAATTTTAAACATGGTTGAAACACTTTCATTTATTTAAATTTGAAGAAAATTTTTATGTAGAACAACGTCTACACAAGCTAGATTTTTTTGAAGAAATTGACAACAAAAAATGCATGCATTCTCACACCTTTTATATTAGGAACACCATGGGTATTTGGAATTGAAACAATCAAATAACAGGGTTCATTCAAGAAAACTTTGTAAATCTTCATTACAAACGATAACAATGCAACTCTGTACAAAATCACAATAGACTTCAAGTCACAATAACATTTACAATAGCGCCATCCATAAAAATCATTTGCGAGTTGGTTCCCATCTCAAAATAAGGCAAACAGTCATAATGCTTTGTTAGAAACAACTAACATTAATTTTATTGAGTTACAGAACAGGATACCAGTATGTAAAAATGTTTTATTCAGTGCCTTTCTGGGAACCAGTAACATAACAATGTTTATGGCTGGTCTGAAAAACAGACATAACATATATTTTGACGTATTTATATAGATTATGCAAATTGAAATGTATTTGCAACAATATAAAAGTGTCAAAAATAGATATAAAAAAACCCACATAAGATGCACTTACGAAATAGGTGAAACAAACGTAACAACAGCATCTGTGTGCAAAGAATAAAAACACGTGCATCAAGCAGGAGAATCTCTTACCTTTCTGAAGTATGTCTAGATGTTCCCAAAGTATATCTCCCATAAATGGTGGGGCCAGTTTCAGGAACTTTTCTTTGTCCATCTTACAGATCTCTCGGCCGCGCATCGCAAAGTTGTTCACATTTACACCCTCTAGTGTGAACTCTCGAATTGCCCAGTTTAGCCATTGCACTACTTGTACCTCAGACCACAACATCGGATCTATAAATAAATTTATTTCATATTTGTAAAATCTTACACAAAATATGGTTTTGTTAAAATATATGTACGATGAAATAATCAGATCTGTTGGGTTTTTTGTAATCATATTTATGTCCAACATTCCATTCCAATGTCTGATTTTTTCCTTGATGCCAATTCAAATAAAATACTAACCAAAAGTAATGTTCACTAATTCAATTGTAATACAAATTCAAAAAAGATCAAAAAAGCATTATATTAAAACAGAAATGCTGTTTGCTCTACACTCTGGAAACACAACATTTTTTTACTTAAAAATGTCTGGTATTATAATTAAAATTAAAATATTCCAAAATGAGCACGACGATATTAAATCTGAGTTTAAATTATGCCCATTTGTATGCAGGCTCATTTTCTCGTTATTCATTTAAGCTGTTGTTTATGTATAACTTTCTTGGCAAATTTATCCCGTGAAATGACGAGTCTTCTTCGGTCTTGTTATTGTTAACGTTTTATCAAGAATCTAATATTCACCGCGGAGATACTAAAATAATGTATCAATAGAAATACAAACATTGTATCATTTTATAATTACTTTAAAAATGCCACAATTAATTTTACTTTTCTCTAGACGATTGCATTAATTATTTTCTCATATTAACTATGCATCATTAATATCATTGGTCTATTGTGTCAGATTGTTTCTGGCTCCCCATCGAGGGAAATAGAATCCCTAGATCGTAACTTATACAAAATCTTCAACTTGAATGATCAAATCTGATACATTAGAAATGTCTGTTACCGTGCGTCCATTATGAACAAACCAATCAGAAGCGGTAAAACATCAACCAATATGATTTTTTATCACCACACGATACATTTACAAAAGTACCACAAATTAATGCAAACAATTATCCTCTGCTGTTGTTTTGTAAAATTGTTCAACTTCAGCAACAGACGTCAACTTAATGATAGCCTCCCAGGGACATCAGGCAGGTATATGGGTTTCATTTCAACCACAAAAGTAGGAGTATTTTCTTTCGATTGAAATTTCCAATCTAATTTATCTAAAACGATCCTACCTCAATACAGCAAGTAATAAAACACAGTCTATTGAAAGCATTCCCCTGGTATTTAGGTATTTACAATACTCGTTAGAATTAAACCCACAGAAGCAGCGAAAAATCCAAAACCAATCACGTCACCATGACCTTTCATACTGACCCTAATCTGTGTAAATGGAAATCTCAATTATAATCATAATTTTTATGTAGAAATTAATCTGGTAGGAGTAATACAAAATACCTCTTAGCGGACATTAAATCATTATCCAAGGCCTGTCTCTATGGTAAAAGAGTAAATGCTAAAATTTTGTTATTTTATTCTAAACGCCCCAGTTGCGACTGCTTCCATTGTCATTTGATCAGGACTATAAAAAGGTTAGAGAAGCAATCGAGAAATGTTAGAGTGAAATTAGCATAACGAAGAACCATTCTGAACCATCAGATGATAATGAGAGCTGATGATATCAAAATGACATTAAAAAAATCAGTGTATTGTATAAATTATTGTCAGTAAAAATTTCCAACTCTCGAGAGATAACTGAAATATGCTTTTAACTAGATTTTGATATGCAGCCCATTGCAACAGGCTATGTATATAATTTATATTAATTTATTTTAGTTTGATGATAAACTTCAAAGCTTTTTGTGAATTGCTCATGTCAATTTATGGGCATTTCCAGTACTGCTGTCAAGTCAAATGTGGTATCGAACTCGCAACAATTGGTGTGAGAAGCCAAAGTTTTGTTGTATTACTGATTTTGTATTCAAATACAAAAAAAAATGTTCATCATCTTTCAATACTGTTTTTTGTATTTTATACTCATACTGTACCCTTTCAAATATACTCTTCATGTATGTTGGTGATAAACCTGTAAATATGTTGGAGCCAAAGTAAACAACTACATTCAATTGACTTATTACAAAATATCAACTTCTGTTGTATTTTTTTTTGAGATGCCAAAAAATGAACCACTTTCTCCCATAAACATATTGCCAATTACCTATCAATTACTGATTGACTCGCATTCACACCCAAACTATATGCTGTGGCTCATCCCCTTACCCCCTCAGAATTGCCAGACATACTGTCTGTAAGTTAATTGCCAATTATAAACTGTGATAATCCCTATAATCAAAAGATAATCTGTTTTCTCCACTGTTTGTCATAAATTGGATTAGTAGGAATTGCCTATCATCAGCTCACTTCAAACAGACAAACTGTTTATCAATGTGTTTGATGGACTGCACTATATTGTAATTATAAACTGCAAAATTAAATCTAATCAAGCTACCCAAAATATTATGGGATGACAAAAAAATATTTCCAAAAGATTTGCCGTACTACATATTTTATGCTGACATAGATAAATTGCAAATGAGACTGAACATTTTTTTATTTTTTTTTTCATTTCTTTTTTGCCACAAGCTTTGTTTTCATGTCCAGCGCAGAAATTTTCACATTATTTTTTAGATTAACTTATCACTTGATTCATGAAGAAATTGTTTCTTACCTTTAGGTATATTGAGTCGATGTTGGTCTTTTTCAAAGCTTTTGAAACTCTCCAAAAGAGCCTGGGACATCTTCTGTGTCGTCCCCGGGGTGAGGGGTGGGACCTGGGCGGTGGCAGGCACATCTGTAAATACAAGTAAAAAATGTTATTATGATAAAATGAGATAACATTCAAACAGTGGAAAATATTGTCCATAACATCATTAACTGGAAAGCTGCAAAAAAGAATGCAAGATATTACTAAGTTTTTACTTCACTTGTATTGTGAAACAAGTTATTACAACTTATACAAATCAGGCTTGAGGTCTTCCTACAACTCAGCATGATTTTTATGTTGACAGAGTGCCATTGTCAAGGACACCTAACATAGCCATGGTGGAGAAATGATCAATAAATAAATAATAATCAACTGTTGTCCATTTCAACAATAAGCAACTTCTGCTTGTCTGGAAAGTTTCATCCTATCTCAAAAAATTCTTTGAATTGAGAAATTTTGTGGTACTAACAGCAGTATCTAAGCAGTTCACAATTCAGAGAAATCATTTCAAACAAGTACAATCATGGCAGTCGATATAACAAATTGCAATAAAACAACAACAACATTTAATTGACAAAGGTTAATATCCTACCATCAAACAAATAATCATAAAAGCAGAACTGGGGCATTGGAACAGGTATAGCAGGAATCATGCAGAATTTTGGTAGCCCGTAAAAATGTTGTGCATGCGCAACTTTTGATGCTTCCCGGCGTTGCTGAACTTTACTGTACGCGTCTGCCAGTCTACATGACTGGTTTTGATTTGTGCAATTGGATGCTTCCCTTCGCTGCTGAACTTTATTGTATGCATCTGCCAGTCTATATGACTGGTTCTGATTTGTGCAATTTAGTACTTCTCTTCGCTGCTGAACTTTACTGTATGTCTCTGCCAGTCTACATGACTGGTTCTGATTTCTGCTACTCGGCTTGTGACCAGGCTCATACTCTAATTTCGGCACTAGAAATTTTGACGAATGTCCATCTGATTCGCTTTCCTCAGACAACATGCATGAGGCAGACCTTTTTTGACCGCGTGAACAAGATAGATTCAGCGGTTGGCGCTCCTTAAACTTTGGAGTGGTCGGCTTGGCCATCATCATATAATCAGGTTCATCAAAGAACACCATTATGTCTCGTCTTAAAACAGATGATGATCTTTACCAATCAACTAACAGTATTAAAAGATTCAAAATGTTCAAACGATGCCACCCAGCTTTAACATCACAATTTACAATGTCCAATTACAATTTATTGCACAAAAAAAAATCACTCTTATCTTGTCAAATCCAAAAAAAATATATGTCCAGATCTGCAGAAATGTTCACTATTTCCAATAATTCGCCAATCTGGCTTACAAGCACAAAACACAGTATTAATAAATTTATGGGACCACTTCCCACTGTCAGTTATTATCCAATAACCACAAAGCTTGGTCTGAACATAAAACAAGAGGCAGGCAATAGTGATGACAATTTGCAAGTGTCACAAGAAATGGATACCCACCACCTATATACCCCAGTGGAGTTAATCCCCAGTGTTGAGTAACTCTAAAGAGAACCCTGCAAACAGCTAATCATCACCCTGTCAGAATTGTCACCTTGACAATCCTGGAGCCCTACTTTGTTTTTACAAGAGATGGGTCTCCCACTTTCAGGTGTTTGTCTTAAAACAACATTCATACCTGCAATTAACAACCCATTAGGTGATCACCCCCAGGCAATTAGTGGTGATTAACAGTTGAATTAAAGACTTAATAATTAAGTATTTGTTTGGGTAATTTGTAAGTACTTATTATATACTATTGTTGATGTACAATTTGAAGTAATAGTGCTTTTTTGAGGCAGATTAATTTTTTTTAAAAAAGTGTTAGAAAAATAACAATCTGTTATAAGGAAGTAAAAATGCTTAAGTAAAACTGATGCAAAATTACGCTAAAATATAACTTTACTATTTTTTTTATTATTTTCACCTTATAATCAACCAGTTTTGTAATTACACAAAGAAAGGTAAATAAAATTTCAAAAAATAGAAAAATCAATATTTAAAAGCAATAAAAATTGATGTTGAGGAAATGATAGAAATATTTTGTTGTTATTATTTTATTCTTTAAAACTCATAGAATTTAATTTGAAACTATGCAGATAAGATTATTATTATTTTGTTATATAGCATTTTTGCATTTAAAAAGAAATGTGTTTATTCCCATCTTGGTAACACTTGGACATTTTTTTAAAATTTAAACATATTATATTTACCAAATGATAAATTAGTAACTATATCAAACTTTTTATAGACATTAACATGTCTAAATTTGTTTACCATTTATTTTTAATTAAAAGTTGTGATTTAGCAAATAATTAATATAATTATTATCTTGATATTTTAACAACAATTCATTTCTCTCTTATTCTTTTTACTTTATTTTTTAATTGATTTTACAATAATCATAAAATTATCTTTATAGTGTTTTTCATTTTTTTCACCAAAAGTTTGCCCATCCCAACTGCCTATTTAAACAGCCTCCGGTTTCTTGTACTTATATAAATATACATTATGTTGACATTACAATCATGTTTATCTAAAATCATTGGATATTTACAATTATGAAACCCCTTTCTCCTTTCATCCTTTCATTCCCCACTCAGCCCACTTGACTTGATCAAACATTACATAACTGCTGTACCCATCCATTTTATTTTCCCTCCTTCACTATCTATAATGACCCAAATCTCCCGACTCTGATGTTGTAACCATTTAAGGCCTTGGCAATATTTTGTCACTTATAACAATTAATGCTGACAAAGACTGTATTATTGTTGATTAAAGCGAGTCTAAAGAAACCATTTTAGTCTCAAAGGATTATGTGCATCCTCCGTGTGTTCTTCGCATTAACTAGTATTTAAACAGATTATGTAGATTGGAGATGAAGCAACTTTCAAGTGTCACTCTCACATTGGAGCTTGGAGATTGTGTAAAATCATCTAATAGTGTTGGTTTTAACACTGGAAATGCTGTGGACACCTGGGGTGGTCAAAATGTCATTTATGAAGGACTGAGCCTGCCAGAAGATGTACATTTGTGATCATCTGTACAATAAATAAGTCAAACTTAAGGCTTTAAAATTGATCCCAAAAAAGGGAACAATAAAAACAAAAATTATTAGCCCTTAATTCAACCAATAGGAATCTGAATTATATTTACACCAAATTATAGTTTGAGTAAACATATTTAAACCAACAAGCATGAAAACCACTTTTATCATAATGTTCTCCATCAATGAGTAAATTAGTAAACTGCTACATTGCAACTGAACTATTTCCAGGTTTTATGTTATGGAGTGTCTAAAGGCAGTTAATTTTTTACTGAATGTTTAAGTATTGTATCTTTGAATTTTAAAATTAATATTACTTCATTCGCGATTAAAAGAAAAGAAAAGAAAAGAAACAGACAATTTCAGCTATCACTTTCTATTCATCACCATTAAAAAAAATTATTGTATTTGCTGAATGACCACTTTCCACTACCGCCAACGCATGTCCCTTTTATCTTACAAATTATGTTGCAAATACAAAGTACAATACCCCTCCATGTCTCATGATACTGACAACAGTGCCGACCAATTCTATACGCCATCTTCTAAATACTGGTGCACCAAGCGATGATGTTTTATTTCAAGTCATCGTTGATGGAAAAATCGCTTTTAATTTGGTTTATTGGCCTTACATACTTTACTTATAAAACCTTACATACAGCACATGTTTGATCGCGGAAACTACAAACCTTATATACAGCGCATGGTTGATCGTGGCAACTACAAACCTTATATACAGCGCATGGTTGATCCCGGCAACTATAAACCTTGTTGTATCATCTTTAATTTTCATTAGTTTACTGAATCATTGGAGAAGATAATGATTCTTTATTAAAATCAATATAACCTTATTCAAACGATTTTACTTTTAAATTTATAAAAGTACTGTCATATATGTGGTACTGTACATGTATATATGGATATGCCTGAAATGATTCTCTATTTCATAGCTCGCTACATGTTTCATGTTAATGACACAGTCTGCAAACAATATAGATCATGATCGGCTAGATAACCAGACTGGACATTATGCAATGTTTTGCTACCAGTCTGTAATTTTAAAAAATTTTTTTTTTTAATAATTTAGTCATCGTGTAATAAGTACATGTATCAGGGTGGGCCATTCCTTCTATACATCTTGCAATATTTACATACAATAAAATTATGATGTATATATATGATCGCTATTATAAAGTTAACATAGTTTTTATATCAATCAAGCGTTTTATAAAAGATGATTTTCATTACTGATCTGCTAAATATATTTAAAGTTCAAAAAGTGAAAACTTACTTATCTGACATTGTGAAACAATTTGAGTTTTTACAACTTGCATTCATAATTAATTAGAGTAATGAGTAATCTTGTAAACTGTGTTCTTTGAGCCTTCGAGGTTCCCTCTTATAAGATATAATGAGTACAAGACAAATGTGGATATCTAAAGCGTCTTCCTCAAAGAAACAAGCAACACCAGTCCTGGTCGAAGAATCAAATGAACACCTTCGCAAACCATAAGAAGCCGGCAGAGTTTAAAATGATTTTGAAGAAATATGATGGTTGCTGTCCAATGTTTTTCGGTCTAAACAACAGGTGGTATTATGATAGATATATCTATGCTATATATCTTTATACATTTATTATCAATCTAAACATCACAACCACCAGACCTGCATCATATTTTATGATATTATTTCCATAATTCTACTATTATATTTTTTTATGACGGCAATTGTACAATTTTATCTATTTGGAGTAGTTATCCTCATTTATATATAATTTGCATATTATTTTTTTTTGCGCTGAATTTACTACAATCGTCCCGAGTATCAAAATAGCTAATGTATAAATGTATTGTTTCATGATGTTTTTTCTGGTTTCAGCTTTTTTCCTTTGTTTCTGGACAACAAAGAAAAATATTACCATGTATTAGTTAAGTTAAATGAAATAAATTCAAATATTTTTGTCTTTTCAATTGATAAGTTTAAGTCATGTTTCTAGCTATTTCAATAGATTTATCAGTTAATACTCTGTTCTTTTCATAACAATGTTTAACAAACAACATTTTTTGAAGATGTAATTGTTAATTAACAAGACAATGATTGGTAGCCCAAAACATGCACAATAGAGCCCAACCTATATCAGGTAAGTAAACCAGTCTAATATGTTACTTAAACAAGGTATGCATGTAAAACTGTTTTATCACAACTTCTTGTCAATTTGACACTACATCGGTTATGCACTGAAATTTTGTTTTGTTTTTAAACAATAAGAGATAACCACCATTATTATAGTGTAAAACATAATCCCCTCTCTCCCTGCTACTGATTGGATTAACTCACCATGTCTACCACATACACACCAAAATACAATTAATATTGTCTTAAAAAATGAGGAGAAATAGCAGTCAAGATGAGCAGAAACAGCAGACGGAACGTTTTCTTTTTTATTGGTCATGACAAACATGTCAACTTGTGTACCAAACATAGCAAGACAGACACTGTCTATGTATTGTGACAGATAATTAAGTAGACAACAATAGTCTTGGACAACACTCTATTATACCAGAAGTACAATTGGGCTGTACTTAACTGTGTAGTTGTTTGTCATGCAGCTACCACCCACCCATCCCGGGTTTGATCCTCCAGACCATGTCTATATTACTGATTTACACTTTGAACGTAACAGATAAGTAGTGAGTGGTGATCGCTGCTGCAAACTTATATATTTATCCACATAAATATTATTGATTTTAAGGTCATTTTGATGATTTTATACAAATGTGGTCATTTTTTCTAGAAATTGATTTTTCAAAAATATAAAAAACTGCATATTTTGGTCTCAATTTTACAGACGCTTCCCTTCTGTAAATTTCTACGCACCTGGGTGCATTAATTTAGTATTGATGCCATACATATATGATACAACCCAAATCAACTGAGTTGAATGTTCAGTGACCTACCCATACTGGCTGAATAAAGTTTTGTATATGCAATCCTGCACGATGCCATCAAAAGATACAATACAACCAGTCAACTGTATTTACAACTGACAAGTAGCCTATGTCAGTCATTCCCTTATCATGAGCAATCAATTTTTTTTAAATATTTTATTATTGTAATGTTTAGGTAATCACTATATTACGTAGATGTATGGACAAGTATTTAATGATTCACCAAAAGCTCAACATGTCATAATTTCATAAAATGCAACTGGTATTAATTAATAAATATCATGTTCATTACAAATTTATTGAAGCAATTAAACAATCCATCAAATACATTTTATTTTTTAAAGTCAAGTGCACTGCAACGGATAACAAACATGGCAAGTTGCGGGCCAACAATATGAAAGAACAGTTTGGCCTTAATACGATAAAGTCTTTGGTAACAATTTTGTGTATTGTTTTTATACCAAGATGTCACATGCTTTGATTTGGTAACATGGTATGCTCTAGTTTCTATGATACAGTTGGCAATATTTGTGCGGTTTGTTACCGATACGTTACTTCAGCAGTATCCAGTTGTTGTTTTTTCTGTAATTACAATGATGTGGTTTATATGTATATATACATGATGTGGTTTGTTTATGTAGTTTTTTTCCATGAAGTGGTTTGTTACCAACATGTGAGTTTTTACTATGGTGTGAAATATAAATCTGTTACAATGGTGTAATTTTGTTACCCATTTTCTTTGTTACCATGATACAGTTTGTTACCATGATGTTATTTGTTACATAATATAGTTTGTTACACAGGTGTGCTTTGTGTTACAATGATACAGTTTGTTACCATGATGCTATTTGTTATGTATATAGTTTGTTACACAGGTGTGCTTTGTGTTACAATGATACAGTTTGTTACCATGATGCTATTTGTTATGTATATAGTTTGTTACACAGGTATGCTTTGTGTTACAATGATACAGTTTGTTACCATGATGCTATTTGTTATGTATATAGTTTGTTACACAGGTATGCTTTGTGTTACAATGATACAGTTTGTTACCATGATGCTATTTGTTATGTATACAGTTTGTTACCATGATGCTATTTGTTATGTATATAGTTTGTTACACAGGTATGCTTTGTGTTACAATGATACATTTATAACCAGTTTTTGGTTACACAGTGTTGTCTCATAATGATACTCCTAGAATATATTTGTCACCATGATTTTGGTCTTTTACCACACTGTAGTGTGGTACAACATGGTTTGGTACCGTTGTGTTACATTAATAAATCATCTTATTCCCCTCCATGGTTGCTAATTCCTTCGCTTTGAGACAACAACCATATATAAATATGGAATCATCAGATTCAAATATGAAGATCAACAATAGAAAATAAAACTTTAACCGCCCCACCAGAAACATCTCTTTAGAATAAACACAGTAAATCAAATCTCACATTCTGTGTCCTTCAAACTTAATCTATAGCGTCAAATCATGTAACTCTCGACTGTGATTATGCAAATTCTAAATTGTGGTTACCATACAAATGTACCATACAATCAAATAACGGTTAACATACTGAATTTCTATTTTTAAACCTGGTCCCAAACTGAGACGCCAACTTTGATTCCAGCGACCTTTCACCTTAGTTTTTGGTGATCATGTACATGAATACAGGCTTACCTGTACAATTTCTGAATGAATATTTAAATCCAGGTAGCAGTATGTGTGCCTGTGTTTGATTTTCGTGTTGTTATCACTAGAAACCATGGTGATCCTCGCTAAATGGGGATTTAAGTTTAATAAACCATATAATCCTAATTTGCATAAATTTCAAACAAGCCCGTTATATCTATAAACTGTGGTGAATTTACTTTTCTTGTTGATTTTAGGCAAAAGAATTGTATTAATAAGATTTTTTTTTCTTCCGAAAATAAACTAGCAAAGAATACTTTACTGCTAACAGGCATCAATCCTCTGTCTCCATTATAACGTTTTAAGATTAAAACTAGATGTGTCCATAGGTCATGGTACCCTGGCTAAATGCAAGTAAATTTTATTTAAAAATTAGTGTGTCCTCCATGGCCGAGTGATCTAAGGCGCTGTCTCAAGATCACCGCTAAGTCAAAGATTTGAGTCCTGCTTGTTCCAAAAAAGTTAGGCAGTTACTTGTGGAAAGACGGTGGTTCTACTCAGTTTGAGGTCTTCCTCCACCAGTAAAACTGGATATGCCATACAACCTGAAATGTGTTGAAAATAGCATTAAACCCCATTAAAAAATGGCCATAACATGTGTTGCAGCCATTTATTGAACAAGGTTATAAATCAATTTGCAGCTATTAACAACCAGTGTTATGTTGGAGGAAGACCTCAAACTGAAGCTGAAAAACACTCTCTACATATTTGAATGTATAATCACAAGTAACTAGTAAACTTTCTTGCATCAAGTCGTTTGGACCTGGTGGGGCTTAAACCCACACTGTCAGTAATGACAGGTAAGCTTTAGGAGACGATGCATTGAAACTGCTCAACCACGGAGACCTAGCCGGGCTTAAACCCACAACATTAGCAGTGACAGGTAAGTTTTAGAAGATGGTATATTGAAACCACTCAACCATGGAGTTCTTGTGTTGCAATCAGAAAGGGTTGTTGACTGTCAAGAAGGGATTTGACTATCATATGCAGACATATAACTAAATGACTCTGGTTGTTATGGCACTTACTCTGAAAAGATGTTGGATTAAAAGATTACAGAGAACTTTCTATATGGTGTAGTGTATGACTGAAGATTCAGCCTTTCTGTACTATGAACAATGCTTCCATATTTTCTCATACATGCATGCATTCCTGAACTCAGTCACCCACAACATGGCACTTATCTGCCACACCTTGACCCCTGACCTGACCATCTCCCTATTTTCATGAATGAAAGACTGGCAGAGTATACCAGCTACATAAACACAGGTCTAACAGCTGACATACATCTGTAAACATTTCTCCGATCTGGTTTTATCCTCACGTAAGTTTACAGGTTCTATGATATAGATCAGGCCGGCCAAGTGTCTGCCAGGACTGTATTTTTTTATAGCCTATAACTACATATTGATTGTGTTTTTATTTCTTTATTTATATTTAGAGCCATTTTTTTATTTTTACCTGTTATGAATTGAAAATGACATTAATGTAAGCTTGAGTTATAACAAAAATAGAATGCAATTGTCTATAAAGCTATTAATCTATCAAGCATTTTTGCTGCAAATTATTCACAATGTATTAATAGACCTTTATCCGAAAAAAGGAAAAAATAATGCTAAAAACAAATTGTACCCTATGGAATAGAAGTGGTATTAAAAGAGAAACTATATAATCAAAAGTTCATAGTGACAACCTTTACTGAAGTGCTTTTTTAAAATAAATATTTATAAAAGCACATAAATCAATTTTTCCTCTTTCAATACTTGCCATTGCTATTAAAATTTTACAACGACTAACCCAGCCATAGTAATCTCCCTGAAATTCTATGCCTTTATTTCAATTTTTGTAATCTATGAAACCCCAAAGGAATGAAAGCCTGAAAACAGATTGTTCTTTTGGTTATTGTTGAAATTTTTCAATCTGTCAACTTTGCATATGTAGTTACTGTTGTGACTTTCTAATTACACAATATTATAGGGTAAAGGTCACTGGTTTGCCCATTGTATAGAAATGTAATTCAACTAAGTCATTAATTATTCATTTAACATTTTCCCCCCATATAAAAGATATATATAAATCATGCTGGAAATATAAAACAACTAAATATTACAGCAAATATTACCTGGAATTATAGAAGTTCTTACACTGAGATTCAGAAGTACATTTAGCTCATCATTTTTAATGGGGTATAACACCGTTTCAACACAGGTTTATAGTTAACTGCAAAAATACACTAAAACAATTAACTAGTTTTAATTGATGGAGGAGTGAGGCACATGGTCCAGTGGTAAAGCACCAAAACCCATAGATCAGAGGTCATTTGTTTGATCCTCCCCCATGGCTATGTGTGGTGTCCTTGAGCAAGACACTTTTTCCGCATATGCTTAGTACTGGTTCAACCCAGGAAAACTATGCGGGATTTGTATAAATTGCAAGAGTTTCGCAATTGAAGTAAAATAGATAAATAAGTTAAGACTATTTGATGGAAGAATAAGCTAGATTTGGGGTTCACACTGATGACCCATCAAACACAAAACCCAGTATTGATTCTACCCCGGGGGGAGGGGGGGCCAACCCTTAGGTGATACACAAAAATCTCAGCGTTTACCTATAAATCCAATAGTATAAATCTAATACCACAAAATAAATATTGAAGAATTATTTAAAAAATCCTGCACAGCAGTCATATCTAGTGACCATTTCCACCTCGAAGCTTTAAAAATATCAATTTATATCTTATTTCAACTAAAACTCATTACTGTTGGAAAAATTAAATGACAAATTATACACGTTTTTAAAAAAAATGTATGTAAATGGTGTCTTAACAATCTTGTGGTGTAAAATATACTTGCTAAAATATTGCTGTATTACAGATGAAATGAAACACGACCGTATTATTACCTCGAATTTGAATGCTCATAAGAGAGATAATGATGTACCAGTTTTTGTTTTTTCACTTTTCTGACAACTGGTATTTTTCACCTACTTTATGCTATGATTTTACAGAATCTATCACGGCTGTCAGATTAACTGCCTCGGAAACATCTCTGTAGCATCATCAGGTACACATACACTCTGCCATTTATGCTCTTTGTAAAATCTCTATCTGTTTAAAGTTCATCGCTATGAGTAACGATGCATAATTTCATCAATTAATTAAGCGATCCATAAATTTACACAATTACGTTGGACATATGACAGATAAAATCATCTAAGATAAAGGTCATATCTACTAAAACAGTCTTTTTTTCTTTTTTAGTTTTCCATTTGTCAGTGTTTAGGTTGTAAAAGTATAAATCACAATTTAAATGAATTTATTCGTCATACAATTACATATATCTGCACATGTCTATAATAATGTATTATGATGACTCTTACAAGGTTCAGAAGTGGGTTCTTCTTTAATTTTAATTGTGTAGAGTGTTTGTCCATTACCTGCGGAAGGAAGATGGTTCCACTGAATAGGTTCATGGTTTAAAGGTCTCACGCCACTATATATGCCAGTAATGCATTCAAAAATGGTATTAGCATTCCCAACACGACAAAACCATCTAAATAATGTCCTACTTTTAAACCATCACACAAACTCCAACATAAGTCAATATTTTTGGCAAACTGTCACACAAATTGGCTCAATTCCCCGTTGTTTGCCTCTGTCCGATAATGGCCCCAATGATGACCATAATGGAGACCCTCACAATGTGGGAATAGTCTACCATGACTGTCTGCCGCTGTACACCATGTATCAATCACTGGCCAATTACTGACAAAAACTGCAGCCACTAATGTGTTTTATGAATGTCCATCCTCTAATTGATCAAGGCAAAAATACATTGTTCAATGCTTATAGCCTCTCTGACATTTATTCCAGCTGATGTTTTAATGTGATTTGAGGAAAGGTGTACTGTACAACTGTGCAGTGTTCTTGTGCATATTTATCCAAACATGTAATTTTGAAGAAATATGAGCATTAAAAGATTATGCATCTACTGATAGTTTGATGATGTTAATGATGATGATGTTAATGAGGTTAATGATGATGTTGAAGATGATTATATATTTATTGATGATGACTCTGATGATGATGTTTATGATGTGACGATAATTATAGTAATGGTGATGATAATAATGTTACTGTAAAAGATACAATTACAGATGATAATGATGATGATGATGATGATGATTTTACTGTAAAAGATACAACTAAAGATGATAATGATGATGATGATGATTTTACTGTAAAAGATACGACTACAGATGATGATGTTACTGTAAAAGATACAACTACAGAATGATGATGATGATTTTACTGTAAAAGATATGACTACAAATGATGATGATGATGATGATGATGACGATGGACATGATGATTATAATGTTACTGTAAAAGATACAACTACAGATGATGATGATGATTATTATGATGATGGACATGATGATGATAATATTACTGTAGAAGATATGACTACAGATGATGATGATAATGATAATGAAGATGATGATGACGATGGACATGATGATGCTAATATTACTTTAAAAGATTTGACTACAGATGATGATGATGATGATGGACATGATAATGATAATATTACTGTAAAAGATACGACTACAGATGATGATGGACATGATGATGATAATAATGTTACTATAAATGAGATTACTACAGATAATGATGATGATGGACATGATGATGATAATAATGTTACTATAAATGAAATGACTACTGATGATGATAATGCCAAAGATGAAGAAATAATGATAAAAATATAAGAAAATAATGTATGTAATAGAGATGTATGTACTAGGAAATAATGTATGTTACAGAGATTTATGTACTAGAAAATAATGTGTGTTACAGAGATTTATGTACTAGAAAATAATGTGTGTTACAGAGATGTATGTACTAGGAAATAATGTGTGTTACAGAGACTTATGTACTAGAAAATAATGTGTGTTACAGAGATGTATGTACTAGAAAATAATGTGTGTTACAGAGATGTATGTACTAGGAAATAATGTGTGTTACAGAGATTTATGTACTAGAAAATAATGTGTGTTACAGAGATGTATGTACTAGGAAATAATGTGTGTTACAGAGATTTATGTACTAGAAAATAATGTGTGTTACAGAGATTTATGTACTAGAAAATAATGTGTGTTACAGAGATGTATGTACTAGGAAATAATGTGTGTTACAGAGATGTATGTACTAGGAAATAATGTGTGTTACAGAGATTTATGTACTAGAAAATAATGTGTTTTTGCGTGTAAATTCTTGGAGGGAAAAAAATGACTTGCTTTCATAACCGGTGATTCCTTGTAAAGGATAAAAAAAATTTATCAGCCTAATATATAACTGCTTTATTTGATTAAATGCCTGTTTCTATACAATTTCATATTCAATGGTATTGTACATTAAGGTATAAAACATAAAAACTTAAGTATAAATCTGTATAATCACAAAATATAAAAAATGTTCAAAAGACAGAAAATCATGCATAATTTTCAAATAAAAACCAGACAGTTGTGCCTTAAAACAATGCATAGAAATCTCGGAAATAAAATGTTTTCAGATTCTTTTTAGAACTGTCTACAGATTCTTTATGCACAACAGTAGACTGTTCCACAGGCTAGGATGTACTGTACCAAAACTTCTGTCATTAAAACACTTTCTTTTGTTAAATGGAATAACATAGCACCTATCTGCACCTTATATATGCTAAACCTCAGCCTATTACCGAGAATAAGACGATACAAGCAAATATGAAGAACAAGATGATGATGCTGCTAAACATAAACTGACAGGTTCCGTTATTCAATATGAAATAAATCAGCCATAGAATATTATCTGAGAAATCAAAATCCTGCAAATAGCCATTCAAAAATCAACACTTAGCGATAGAACTTCAGATATATCAAACATACTGAATTGGCCAACCAGTTCTCAGCAAATGCTCAAGATACACATCAAATGTGTCGGCCAATTAGTCAATCCTAAATTTCTTTGAAATTGCAAAACCAGAAGAATTTATTTTTTACTTTGAAGATGAGAAATTCGAGTGGGTAAACAGTAAATATATAAATTTACAGGATCAAAAGTCTGTCTTTCCAAGAACGGTTTCTGACAGTTTGTATAAATGAATTGGCCAGGTTATTTTTTTTTGTTAGATCTTGACTAATTGACAATTTTAAAGGTCTATACTGATTTTTCTTTGTTTCATAAAGATTCTACAAAAAAATTTCAGTACGATCACAATTATACAGGATGTTTTCCAAAAGTAATTTATACAGGACGTTTTCCATGATTTGTCAAATATTGTACACATTAGACAATCGCTCATAAAAATGCCTGCTTTGAGTTCAGCCCCTAGGAAGTGCAATGGATTAACTACAAACACAGACTACAAACACACTCAAATGTAACCTAGCATGGTTAACAATGATAGTGGTTAGTGTGAGGCCATTATTACAACACTAACATTAATTATAAACATTAAAAACACATGAGCAATTTCCAAATAGAACTTTTTTTAGCAAAAATTATGTCTCCCACCTCATACAATTGTGCGAATTATCTTAAATGTTATTGTTAATTTTGGATAACAGGTGCGTTTTAGCGCTGGTGATGCCCCCACCCCATCAAGAAAAACTGCAATGGCACAGAAAAGAACAATCAAGGTTTCATATTGATCATTTGTTCAAGTTTTGTCAAAAGGGGATATTGGTAAAGGGGCTATTGGTTATGAGCAGAAACATGGGCAAAGTTTTTTTTTATCAGAAAATTCAAAGAACAACAACTCGGTAAAAATATATATGCAAAACTGGACTTCAGGCTGACCATTCCCAGCATGTTTCAGTGAATTCCACCTGATGGTTCAAGAGAGAGGAAGCATGGACAAATTCTTCATTGAAATGCAAGTGTTGGTTTATGTGAAGCACCAACAAGATCTTTGATTCTGAAAGTGCAAAGGGCCTAACTCTGTAAAAAATCATCAAACCAGAGTACAAAAGGAACATAGGCAACTAGACCACATAATGATCCTTTACAACAGCTGTTGGCTAAATCTAACCTCAAATGTCGGAAGTGTTCTCCAGACAAGATTTTGTGACAGACGGACGGAGAGACAAAAAGCACAATAAAAAACAATATGAATCCCAGTGAAGGGCAACTATACTTCGCCAACACTACCACATTTCCGAGAAACTTAAAACTTATGCGGTGTGCGATTCGGTTAAAAGGTTAACATACTAAAATCGAGATAATATTTCGTTAAAACTTTCTGAAGCCTTCTCAAGTTATTTTGCAGTTAAACTACACACAGACATATCAATTCATTTGATTTTCTGAAGAATTCATTTGTAGGCAATAAATAAAAGTGGCATAGGTGAGAACATCAAACAGCACAAGAACAGAGAGTTCCACCAAATACTCTGTGTTACTTAAGTGCATGTTTTTCAGATGTTTTTTAAAACATGTTTGAAGTTTAACATAGCGGCTAATTAGTACCTGGGGTACAAACGAGCAATCAAAGCAAGAAAAGGAGAACAAATATAATAATGGAGAAGTTTATTTATGAGAAGTGACGTGATTACAGAGCCCCATTGTCAAAATTGATTTATGTGATTATACAAAATCTTGGAAAAAATGTATTAACTATATGCAAACATCACACATTTTTCTGCCTCCTTTGGCCAGTTGGCTTGTTTTATAATACAAGTGTCATTTTATAACTAGCAGCATTTTATATATTCATCGCATCTCACTGACCTTTTTTTAGGGCATCTTTTTTATTTTTTAAGAAAAGAACATAGAACAAAGAATTATAATTAAATACTATAAATATACAATATTCTGCAAGTGGTTTACATTGTTTGATTCTCAGTCAAAATACTTACCAACAGTCATTCTAAATGATAACAAGGTTGAAGAGTCTATTGCTAAACCACATTAAGTTACAGTTAGTTTAGTTTAGTTTTAACGATTTATTTTTCATCAACTGTCAATTTCATGTCAATAATGTATTGTTTCTTTTTTGTTATTATTTTTAATGGAACTTAAGGCCTTATTCAATACATTTCAGGTTATATATGACATATCCAGTTTTTATTGGTGGATGAAGACCTCAGAATGAATCTGAGTAAAACAACACCATCCTCGTCTGTAATTGGCTAACTTTCTCATAAGTTTTTGGAACGAGCAGAACTTGAACCTAAACCTTAGCAATATTGCCACGGAGGACCCAGTATTAATTATAAAACTATATACAGATTACAGTTAATTTATTTATAATTGCTAACAAAAATGATAATTTTACCTGAAATGGCAGGAAATGAGACATATATCTTGATATAATATAACATACTTAACAGAAAGAAATTAATAATTCATGAACAATTAAGTTTAAAGTTTAGTAGAAAAAATATCTAAGCATAAGGGTACATAAAAAAACAAGAAAACTTACACTAAATATATTCCTACTTTTCTATACACTAAATAATTATGTTCCAACAAAAGCATTTACCTCAAAATTTAAACAAATGATGGCATATCAAATTTAGTCTGTGTTTGTGTGTGATTTTGTATTGTTTTATTATGAAATATATATAAGACACTACATCAGAAACTACATACTATACTTGTATGAAGATACCTTTCTGACATACGAGTCCCTCCTTGTTCCTTTTTATTTGTTCATTGTTTTTTTATCTTCAAAATGAGATTGATTGATTGAATATTTAGCACCCTTTTTATGCCATCGAGGGCTAACAGATGATCAGTTAACCTAACCAATGTTTCTTGGGATCCTGAAAGGTTAACCAGTACTCGATCACACTCAATCTTCGCAAGTAACTGGTAACTTTCCCACTTGAATCAGCAGTGAGAGACAAATGATGATAAGACACAATGTCGTATATAAATCATCACGGAGTCTTGCCAGGAGGGGATTCAAACTCCCTGATGGTCTTATTCAATTCACAATGAAATTGTTTGAAAAAACAATTAAAGAAGTGGCTGTTAATTTTTAAAAGGATTTTTCATCAAGTTAAGATGTGGTTTAATTAATAAACTCGAGTAAGTGGTTGTGTGGTTAAGGACCATATTTTGAGATCACCGTTTACTCACTGCTGAGGTTGTGGGTTCAAGCCCAGCTCTGAGTGGAAATACGTAACGTTGGAAAATTGTCAGTTACTTGCGGAAAAATGGTGGATCTTCTCTGATTCATTCTTAGGTCTTGAGACCAATGCCCTCTTACTGCTAGGGTCAAGGGTACAATCCTTCAGCAATAAAGTTGGATGCAAGATATGTTGAAAATGAAATTAATTTCTAGATTTTTTAACCCCGGCAGTTCCAATATTTTAACCAAAAATTTTTTAAAACGGAAAACATAATTTTCAAAATGACATCGCATTTTAAACGTTTTGATATTTTCTTCAATTTCATGACATTTGTATAATACGATACTTTTCGTATTAATATCTGAAAAATGAAAATTGAATTGCAACTCCAGCCCCTTCTTTTAAAACAAATTCAGATGAATATCTAGGAATTGATATATTACGGTCCACTATAAACTTCAAAATTGATACCGGTAAACAGCATCACCAAAACATTTTTTCACACGTTATCACAAATTGCACCCAAAATTATAATTAAGCACGATTTAAATATTTCAGAGTCAAACATCTTTTTTATTACCTATACATTTAGTACAAAAGAACAGCTTTATAAGAATTAAAAAAAAATGTCAACATAATTAAACTTGATTTATCACTTGCATCTATGTTATTATTCTTGATAAATCTTTTTTTAATATCTAAGACATTTGATACAACTTTTAATATTTAGTTTAACCTATTCATATTTATAAGCAAAGAAAATTATCAGCAACTAGATTTAACATATCATTATTACATAAAAAGAATAAATTGTAGTGAAACTTGAATAATCATCACAATTATGATAATTTGTTTTCAAGGTGGCATCAGTTACCAGGGGCAGATCTGGACAAAAGCTGAGGGGTTTCTATCGCATTTCATTATCATTATGATTATAAGACAAAATTTTGGTAAATAATGGAGGAAATCTCACCCATTATCACACAATTATGAAACAAGATCTTGGTAAACAACAGAGGGGATGCTTGCCATTACCATTTTACAATATCAAAAACTAAAATTATGAGATGAGATCTTCATAAATACAGGAGGGGATCTCACCTATTTTCACTTTTCATAATTACAGGAATATGAGATGAGATGTCTCTATGAGGCATAGGGTTAAATAAATTTATTTCAAGATTTACATCCAAATTTGCTTTAAAACAGGGGTGGCGGTGCAATTTTATTTTTAATACTTTTCACTTATTAAAACTGATATTACAAGGATTGAAATGAAAGAAAATCATTTGAAGAACAAAAGATTTGAAATGCAGGGATGAAAATTTAGCAATTAATTTATTATGGCCTTAGCTAGCAAAATCTGAGAGGAGGCTACAACAGAAATTTTAAATTTGAATCTATATTATAATTATAGAACTCAAACAGGACACTGACCCAGTTTCATCCCTTGGTAAAAGAGCCCATCACTGGTTTATGCTTAGAGATAATCTGTGTTAATCAGATGCACTTTTGATTACAAAAAAAAAAAGATCTTAATCTAAAAAATAGTGTTTAATTTATGACAGTATAATCAGCAAGCATAGTATTCTCATATCACTGCAAAGATAAAATGGGAGAAAAGGGTACAGGAAGAAATTTGATCCCATTTTTTTTAAAAAACATAATAATTGCAAATCTGCTGACAGGGGATATATCGTTAATTTTGACTTTATAATAACATAAAGATGGAGATATCGTGTGTCTGTGATATCTGATGCCGTATTTGTGCATTTATTCATGAAAAAGTCCCAATTTTTTCTTACAGCAAAAGAATGATGTCACACATCAGACAAAAATATATTCCTGAAGTGGGCGGATGGATACCATCAAAATGTTATTATATCATAGCCAGATTATAAATTGAGATTGATTTATATAATGACAGGGCGAGAGGGGGTGGGGGAACCCCATACATAGCTTTTTGTTGGTTGCATGCTTTTTACACCCTTTTTCAAAAATAATTCATTTATTATAACAATGGTCAGCACACCTATTCGAACATCACAAGCACAACTTCAATAGTTTAATGAAAAATGTCACTAATTTCTAAGATTAGACCATAATAAACTACTGTATATTCCCTTATTAACGCCCCTGGGGGCGTTACATTTTACATGGTGGGGGCGTTTATAAAAGATAAAAAAAGCAAGTTTAACAACATTTAAAAAAACAATAAAACCCTGGAAAAAATCTTAAATCCGGTTTAAATCCCAGAAAAAGTGGTTCAGAATTATTTGAGAGTGAATGAATTAAATGACATAGGATGAAAAAAAGCTGAAAATCGTATGAAGTTACTAGTCTGCGTACTGGAATATCCGAATTTATGGTCAGTGTACTCTTCACTTTAAATCACTTGGAAGCTTGCTCTTATCAACGTGGAACAATGAGCTTTCAGCGTACACAGACTAACCGCATTTTCTGACGTTTCGACAGACGGCATTTTTTACTAGTTTTAAACGACAAATATGAAGAAGTGTTTATTCAACCAAAAGTAGTTAAGTTGTCACCCAAAATAAAAACAATGGGTTAGAGTTAGAAGGTAATAAACACTCCGCTAATTATTTTTTAATCTTCCAGAAAAATAGGTGGGGGACGTTTATTAGAGTGGGGGTGCTAATAAGGGAATATACGGTAGTTACTAGATTCTCATCCAAATTTTTCTGAAAAGGGGAGGTTGGAAGAATTTTTTTTTTTATTGTTTTTTTCTTTATGAAAATAAGAAGGGTAGGGTGGCATGAACAAAGGGAGGAGGCAGTGATCATTATCTTACAATCAATTCATTATGACCTAATAAATAAGACTTGGACATTCGTTCCTATAATCTTCATAAAGTTGATTGTATCCATGCAAGATATAAAGATCGTTTTGAATCTGAACATGACTAAAATTTGATTTTGTCATGTATTCCATTAACATATAATTCCGTAATTGTAACATATACCAGTAATGACCTCCACCCCCCCACACCCAAGATAATTATTTTTAATAAAATAGTAACTTTCTTTTCGTTCTTCATTAATAAATATACTTTCGACACTTTGCTATAGAAACTTGAAATATTTTATTCATATGATAAGTAATGGAGTTCTTTAATTCACAAACTTGCTTGTAACTGGATGAAAGAAAAACAATCCCATAATTCTTTTTATATGCACCATTCATATTATACTACATATCTACATTATGCTTTTACAGCATACAATTACAAAGTTTCCGTGCACTCCTTCAAACACTAATTACTGATTTACAGAAGTGTCCATATCCGTTTCTTCAATCAATCTCATGGAGGACTCGCTTGATAACAGACCTTGCTCACTTGACGCGTGACATTGACTTCAACCAGTCAAAGCCAGAGGCAGAGGAAACTGCATCTCATTATTAAAAAAATAGAAAGACAAAACTCCCCGAGCCATTTCATATGCATATACTAGAGGGAAAAAATGCGCAAAATAAATAGTCCGATTGTGCAGCAGACACCATTAAAAACACCAGGGATCGGTGTCTGTGTGTGTTCATAATTTGCCAAAAGCGTTTTAGTTGACGGTTGCTGAGAGAAAAAACACCAATTCCTTCCTTTGGTAATCATTTAGATTTCTTATTAATGTAAAAAAAAAAAAAAATTGTAACTTTCAAGGCATCCAGTGATACTTGAAACCATTTGTATTCATAATGCACATTAAATATGAAAAATAATGCACATTAAAACAACAAAACCGTAGCAACAGATGGAAATAGTGGTAATGCAAAAAAAATAATGAAAATTTCAACCAAACCTATAAACATTGAAAAATCATCCTGTTATCATATTTATACACAAATTTTTCATAAAAACTGTCAGATAAGTTGTTTTAGTGTACTGAGAACACCAAGTGTCGGCAACGGCACACCAAGTGTCGACAACAGATGCTGCCATTTTCAATCTACAGGAGGTCGTAATATTCCCACTTGTTATTAAATGGCTCTTGTTGATCTTTTCCCAGTTATTATCTTGTGCTAAAAAATGTCATTTTTATCTTAAAATATACGGCAAAACTGACAGCGTAAGATGGCTCGTAAATGTGAACATTAATAACATTTAGACAAGTGAGTCAGTACTGTAGTGTCGTTTGGCTCTTATCTTGGAAACTACCGCAAAACTTGACATGAGAGACAGTTAACAGTAAAACATGAAAGAATTTTATATGTAGCAGTGCACTAATACAGTTTACATTATATTTTGTTTTTAATCGTAACCACAAAATTGGCAGGTTTTGCCAGAAAAGAATCAAGTAGCACTGATATCAACAATTGCATGTATGCACATATATCAGAAGTTGCACAATTATAAAATGTCTACTTTATGAAGCAACACCTGTCAGAATTGTCATAATGCAAAGATATGAATCCACCACATATGTCATAAGAAAGTGTTATTTTTTTGGCTAAATTTTACAAAAATGGTTGTTTGAAAGGCACATTTTGAAACATTATAATCACTTGATACAGAAATGCATTCTTCTCTGATACATGGCAGACCTACAAATACAAAACTTTATAAATGCAAAACTTGCTTAGAAGCATAAATAGACTATTGTGATGCACTTACCTAGCAGATTGCACTTTTTAGTGTTGATGGGAGACGGTTTGTGTCGCCCGAGCGTGTGCCATGAGCCCTTGTGAAGCATTCCAGGGGCCCTCAGGGATGAGGTAGGTGTCTTTAACATTACTGGGGTGGGCGTTATCATATCAATCATTTTCTAGACAGATTGTCGTGTGGAATGTACTCAATAAATAGTCATATATTTACAATAAATAATCAACTTATCACAGTTATTATGCCGAATCCTCCTTCAATTCAGACATACAACAAAAACAAAATCAATGAAATAAATGATGATAAAAGTCACCTGTCAACATTTCCAAATACTTCATCCTGTCCTTCAATTCCAACTACACAACAATATTTCATCAGTCTAATAGCAACACTTCTGTGAGACTCAATAATAACTTTTATCATCTATAATATAGTAATATCACTGACATATGGGTTATTGTTTATACGGACGACTTCCTGGTTCTTTCTCTTTTATTCAAACTTTGTTGATTTTTAAGATGTTTTCATAATCCCAATTTTCAAGTGTCAACTCTCCAAACAATGTTAATAATCCAACTATGGATTTCTATGAATATTCACAAACAGTGGATTGGTTTACCATATTCAGAAAAATTCCAATATCATCCAATCACAATTACAAGATCTGCAGAGATGATTTCTTAAAATGCTATACATTCCCATAATTATGCAAAGTTTCTATGGAAACCAAATCCTCTCAACCCATTGGTCACTTTTTAAGTTGCATCATAAGTGTAGTAAATCTCTGAATCTAAAAGGCAAATATATATAGTGTCATCCTTAAGTTAAAACCGTTCATAAAAAAAAGTCAAGCCACTTGTCAGCAGGCTAAACAAATATGAGCGCAGCTTTATCCGGGATCAGCAATTATTGACGATATGTCAAACCTTTTTATGCCCTTTAACAACTGTCTTTACTGCCATCTAATTACAATAACTTTTTTTGAGATGCAAATTTTACCAGGTAATGAAATTTTTTTAATTAAAATGTTCTTTCTTGAATGCTTTCCACTATAATTATTAAAATTTAATTTAACAAATTTTAAAGTCATGAACAACAACAACTATGTCTCTCTCTCTCTCTCTCTCTAATATCATAACCTGAAGATGATATTCCTGCACATTAATAATTAGTAAACTCTAATGTTGCGTGTCCTTTGAGAGGAAACTCTATACACATTAAAAATGTATTCCTCCGTCATATATCACATCAGACTCCAGCAAATCTACGTCTCCAATTAACCAATGTTACACTCCGATCATCTACAGCGTGAAGCTCCAAGTTCCGATACAACTCCCAACTCAGTGAAGCTTGTCGATACTTTTCTAGAGTTATTAAAACACCAATATATAACATATTATGTCAAAACAGATTTTTTTGTTTTAAACAATTCACCTGATCTGCTTAAGCTGACTTTTAAAAATCTTAAATCTTCTAAACTGGGCCATTTAATATCTCTGATCCAACCAATGTACTTATCAGTAGAATACAAACTTTATCAACTTTGCCTCTTTGGATTTTTTAAGTTATATTCTTCCCAGTGTACGATAATATCATCTCAATCCAAAATCATAAAATCGGCAAACTGGCTCGTGCCAACTCTGTTTCACCTATATGTACATATGATTCATCTGGAAGCATCAGCACAGCAAATCAACCACAACCCTCTGGTCCCGCTAGTTCAATGAATCTACCTGGAACCTTTGTAAACTATCCAGCTCTTTTGTAGTACACATAAATCAATTCCTAAAAGCCTATAAGCCACAGGGTAAATGTTAATTCCTTAACTCCTTCTTTCAAATTTGTTCAAGTGTCCCATAATCACTCTGCATGCAACTTGAAAACTTCACTAACTTCGAGGTTTTTATGAATGAGCCTTCTCCATACGTTTCACAAACCCTGGGAAAATTACTTCCCTCCAAATTTAAACAGCTGTTGATTTTATGAATGAAACAGCCAAGGCAGTAAAATCCATTCATTCATTCAACAAAACTTTGTTGAACAGCCAATGAAATTGTAACTCATCTACATAATATATAAAAGCTCCGCCCTCTCACCAGCTTATGAATGAAGGAGCATCTATATTTGGCTCAGATAACCTGACCCAGTACAAAAGTGACCCAGATAAGCAATGGGCTGTGCAACCTCTGGCAGTAATGTGCAATGATAGTAGAGGCTACCAGTGGGGGAGAAATTAATAGTTGGTAGAATTAAAGAAATACTGTATAGGCCACAGAGGCAGATTATCCGCAGTGAGATGACTACTTGGCAGTTTTGTGGAATGGGCAATATCACACCTGGTCAAGTTAGCAACAACTTTCCAGGGAGTAAACCCTTACAGTTACATGTAACTCCACAAATAAATGAATTTCCCTCCAAGTTAATACATATAAGACTTCTAAACCTGCACGTTTCTATGTCAGACTGACATAATGATATATTCATATTAAAATATGGCTCCTCATTTTCCAAGTGGTTGAAGTTGCCTCAAAATCATTTTCCTGTACAGTAGCTGTGGTCATCGGTTTGAGCCCAGCTTCCTGTCACAGCAGCTGTGGTCATTGGTTTGAGCCCAGCATTAGGTCTGTAACTTGCATTAAGAGTGGTTCTAATGAAATATTTTCTGCAGGCTTGTTCACCAATATAACTCTAGGAAGCCATTTAAAACAATGACTTATTATAACTGTGTTGAAAACAGCATTAAACCCCTTTCATATTAGCAAGGCTACCTCAGAAGGAGTTAAGAGTTACATTTGATTTCTAATCTTCAACTTTACTACAGATATCAAGGGGTAGAAAAAGTTATTTTTCTCAAATGTTCCAGTGGTTACACCTGCAAGATAATCTTGCAGTGAACTAAATAGTGATTGATTGATTGAATATTTAGCGTCATTTTTATGCCATCAACGGCTAACAGATGATCAGTTAACCTTACCACTGTTTCCTGGGATTAACCAGTACTCGAGTACACCCCATCTCCACAAGTAACTGATAACTTTCCCACTTGAATCAGTGGTGAAAAACAAATGATAATGAGACACAATGTTTATATCAGTCATCACGGAGACTGTTGCCGGGCGGAGGAGTCAAACTCACGACCCCTGGATTGAGTCAGACGCTTAACCGGCTGAGCTAATCGGGCCCGGCTGAACTAAATAGAAAACAGTTCCAATGACATATTAGCAAATTCAGTGAATTTATGTCCCCAGCATTTTTTTCAAACATTCGATTCAGGTATTCTTATTTATTGCACTGAAACCTAAGTGTGTCGGATGCACAGACCCAAATTAGTGTCTTCCTCAAAAAAATCGTTATATAGGTAAAAAGTGATTTGTTAATGTACATTTTGCAAAAATGTAAAATTTCTTCACACGTTTATTCCTTTAAAGGAATTATATTGGCATATTACCGTCAAATCCCTGTCCTAAATACACACGCCCAGCATGAAGATACACTTATAACTTAGAGATATACACGCCTAAAGTGTCTAACTACATAACCTCTTTATTACAAACATCAGGTTTCTGAAGCCACATTTTTTGTTTTTGTTTACATTTGCCATTTTCAACGAACCGCTTTCGGATTTCCGATCAATCAGCGGATAACTTCGTGAAGACTCGTTTCAGAGGCTTTGTTCAGGAAGTTTACGGAGTTCAATGTAAACATTACACAATACTTTATTGCAACGTTTTAAAGTTTTGGCCAATATTCTATAACTGTTAATTTGATAACTTGTAAGTAAATAAAGGTTATGCGTCAGTACATAAGCATTATTTTGTGCACACTGCATACAGGAAAAGTCTGGATTAACAGTGTGTTTGTGCAACTTGCCAATATAATCCCTTTAACATATTAATCTATTCATTTATCACACATGTGACAATGGCTTCACTTATTGTCATATCTTTTATCTGTTTTGCTTTTAAAGTCACCCGTTTTAATCCATGCAGATATATTATCAATTTTAACTTGTTACCAGGGGAGCCTTGCTAAGATAAGAGACTTAACCCCACCCCACAAAAAAAGTTAGGATGTTGTTTTTTTTTTCAATTTTCAAATTTTGGCATCCATAATACTGAAATAATGTGCTAGATTCTGGGACTGATTAACTTACTTTTTTTTTACTTAATGATGTTAGGAGGAATAATTGCAATCTCAAATAATTGTGTGTCAGTAACAATATATTCTGCAATATTCAAAATAAAGTGATCATAACGTATTACTGAACAATCTGCACAATTTCTTCTGTTATAAGATTGTGTGAATACTGTTGTTTACTAACTATATGTACAATAATGTTTCCAAGTTTCAGCAATCAAGAACTGTCCTCACTTCTACAATCACCACCAGATCATCCATTTCATAGCTGTCTATAATAATTATTGTTTATTTCTTTGTATATTGATTTTGAAGTCATTTTTATCTCATCAAGGACTGGCAGATGATCCTCCGCTACAGCAATGTGTAATGTCCTTGAGCAAGACACTTTATTCGCACATGTTCAGTACTTGCTATTTCCAGGAAGACTTCAAAAGTGATATCATATATTCCCTCTTTAAAGCCCCCCTCTAATAAACATCCCCCCACCTATTTTTCTGGAAAATTAAAAGAAGTAAATGTATATGCGAGTTGAGTGTGTATCGGCAATCTTTCCCAGATCGATTATTTTGTTATACAGACAACAATTAGCAGAGTGTTTATCACCTTTGAACTCTCTAACCCATTGTTTATATCTTTACTTTTGGTTGAATATACACTTCCCAATATTTGCCATTTAAAACTAGTAAAAATGCTGCCTGTCGATTAAAACATAACAAAAGTCTTTCCGATGCGGTAAGTCTGTGTACATTGTATATTAAACATCACAGAGACTGTGGTCAGGTGGGTATTGGAACTCAAGACCCCTTCATTCAGCTGGGCCTGATTAGCTCAGTCGGTTACGCGTCTGACTATCAATCCAGGGGTTGTAAGTTCGAATCCCCATCCGGCATCAGTCTCTGTGATGATTGATAAACGACATTGTGTCTCATTATCATTTGTCCCTCACCGCTGATTCAAGTGGGAAAGTTATCAGTTACTTGCGGAGATGGGGTGTGCTGGAGTACTGGTTAATCCCAGGAAACAGTGGTTAGGTTAACTGATTGTCTTTTAGCCCTCGATACCATAAAAATGGTGCTAAATATTTAATCAATCAATCGACCTTCATTGATAGTCTGATGCAATGATTGAGCTTACCAGGTCAGGGATGCAAGTTTAATTATGATTCAATGAAAAATGGGGTGCTACCGCATCAACAACATTTTCCCTATATAACTCTATTTAAAACCATGACCCCAGTGGCAGCCCCAAATTTGACCCCAGGGACCCGACTTAAATAAACCTTTTAGGGGACCTCCATGCAATGCAGTGTTTTCTCAAGCTTCAATTTTTTAGGGGTCATTGATGACCTACTTACTAAGAATCTTGGGGTCATTTTTAAAATCTGGGGGTCATCAATTGACTAATTTTTAAACTAAATCAACGGAGGTAAAAAATACATATTTTACTCAGTCTGTTTTACTTCAAAACTGCAACTCAGTTAACAACTTCAAAACAATTTAACTTCAAATGAATGTTTCACTTCTGGCAACAATTTACAACAAATAGAAACTCATAGTCACAGGGACATGAACTTTTCAAATGTCATGGACAAGGCTCAATCACCAAGGCCCTAACTATTTTTAATGAAAAACACTAAAATTATTTCAATATTTTATATTTCGGCTGAGCTACATATTTAGGGTTACCATGCATTATATTCTTTGAGAAACAAAACTTTGTTGTTTTCTTTTTCCCAAAAGCATATCTTTTCTGGCTCATAGCTATACTCATTTTAGAGTAATGTTACCTTAAAAAGTAATATAAAAACATTTTAATGGTAACTTAACGAAAATTAATTAAATTTTTCAAAATGAATATAATTTTCAAAAAGTTTCTTTTTCCCATAACCTTTAATTGTCCGTTAAAGAAACATAAACGGCGCGGGAATATGGCCGTAAAACTTGGACTGGCCGATGTTTAAAACTGGTATTAAAATGTTGCGCATGCACGTCTCGATACCTTATAGAAAACAAAATAAAAAGTTTTTTAGATAGAGTATCGTCCGTACATTTTAAACAACATTTTTGGAAAGTTTTACAATTTCCACATTTCATCTTTACATAAAACAACTTAAACTGGGTATATATTAGTGCTATTGTTAAAGCATCTGTTTGTTTTCACAGATGTTGTCCTAGTCTTGGTCATACGCGAGCAAGCGTTGTCGCAAACTACAATATTGCTTCGCAGAAAATAATGTTTGTGATCATAATCGTCCATGTGATTGCATCAATATAGCGTTAATCACCAATTAAAGCTTTACGTAACTTGGTAGAACCGGGTGACCGGGGTTTCTCTGAATCAGACCACGTGATCTGTCAAAACAGCTAGTGTAAAAATAACTCTAAAACCATTATGCGTAATTTGAATTTCTGTATTTTTAAGGTTGCATCATAGCGGACGCTCTGAACAAACTTGATTGCATCAAATGAGATTTAATTGCGTCCAAAACACAAGAAACAAACTCTGGAGAAAACACTGCAATGTTACATGTAAAATATCTAAGGTCTAGGCCTTGAACTTTCAGAGGAAATGTTTTTTAATGTTTTGCTTATATACGTCTTGTGTCGGGGGCATTTGTGGTCAAATCACACTTGTTCAAGATTTTATGGTAATATTACTGCTATGCAAGTTTGGTTAAGATTCAATGAAAAATGGGGGTGCTATCGCGTCTACAAGAAAAAGGTTAACAATGGACAAATGGACAATTTACCATGACATAAGCCCTGCTGGCCAGTAGAGCTAATAAGGAAAACTGAGAGCTGGGATCATTTTTGACTGCAGCAGTTTATTGAAAGATTAACAGTTTCTGTTGCACTAAGTCTTGCCTGTGACTAATTTATTATCTTGTACTCATTTTTTTTAAATAATGGCCAACATGTAATTCATACATGTGAACATTTTTGGAAAGCAATGAGGGAGATTGGGTTTTGAAATGAGGGAGATTGGATGCAAATGAGGGAGATTTTTTTTTCACGCTATAAAATTTGAAAATATTGTCATTTCGGTACAATTTTACATTATTTCTTAATATTCAAGATTATTAAACCATAATAGATGGTGTTTTGCCATAATATAAAGAGAATTTAATTTAATAACATGAGTAATATATAGAATCATGATTTTTTAATAAATTTTTTCGTTAATTTCGTCATTAAAGCATATAAAAGTAGAGGGGGTAAACGTTTTTTCAAAACCTAGCATTCCCAATAATTTCTGAATCCTAATTTTATTCATCACAACAACTACTCTAATACCACAAATAAGTTTTCTGAATGAATATGAAAGTGGTGAAAGTAGCATTCTATTTTATTTTGTTTGTAAAAATTCAACCATGTAAGTGTGATTTTGTCCAAAAAGTTTCGGAGGTGTTCAAGAATGTCTTTATCATTGTTTTGGCGGTAAACTACAAGAAAACCAATAAGACTATGAGATATATGCCAATTAGTCTTGATTGTAACACCTCTCATGTGTAATCACGTTAAAAGTTTCTGATATCATCTGCAATCTGATTGGCTTACAACCGATAAAGGCGGAGCTTATGTATCTTGGTCATTTTTAGGACAATGATTGACATTCGCAGTGTCATTTAGTTTGTTTTTACAACAAATTGCACTGGAGTGAAAATATAATTTTTATATACAATATTGTGATTGTAGGAGATTTTGACTCCCGTCTGGGAGTCGCAGGTTTTCTCTTTGATTCCGGAAGACTCCTGTAAAATGCAACGGAGTTCACATGTCTGGCAATTGTGATGTGAAGCAATTTTGAATAGCACTTATCTATAATTCAGGATGTTATTTAACAACTTGGTTATGTCATTCACAGGTGTTTTGAGGGCTAGTTTGGGACAGTCAGTTAATCATACATGATGTATAACTACCGGCCTCATTACTGCTTCCATCATCTATAATTAATGATCAAATACTGGCATTAATGAATGTCTGTTGACTTGTAAGGATCTGGTTACGAAATATAATATACGCATTAATAATATAACAAGATTTTTTAATGGAAAATGTCCTCAATTATGCCGGTTTCAATTGTTGCATGCAGCAAGAAGTACTGCCACAGTACAGACAGTTTTGTTGGTGAAGTTTAAGTCAACCAAAGAAATGTCTGGTCTGTCGGTGGAGTTTAAGTCAACCAAAGAACTGTCAGGTCTGTTGGTGAAGTTTAAGTCAACCAAAGAACTGTCAGGTCTGTTGGTGAAGTTTAAGTCAACCAAAGAACTGTCAGGTCTGTTGGTGAAGTTTAAGTCAACCATAGTACAGACATGTCTGTTGGTGAAGTTTAAGTCAACCAAAATACTGACAGGTCCGTTGGTGAAGTTTAAGTCAACCAAAGAACTGTCAGGTCTACTGGTGAAGTTTAAGTCAACCAAAGAACTGACAGGTCTGTTGGTGAAGTTTAAGTCAACCAAAGAACTGACAGGTCTGTTGGTGAAGTTTAAGTCAACCAAAGAACTGACAGGTCTGTTGGTGAAGTTCAAGTCAACCAAAGTACTTACAGGTCTGTTGGTGAATTCAAGTCAACCAAAGAACTGACTGGTCTGTCGGTGGAGTTAAGTCAACCAAAGTACTTACAGGTCTGTTGATGAAGTTTAAGTCAACCAAAGAACTGTCAGGTATGTCGGTGGAGTTTAAGTCAACCAAAGAACTGACTGGTCTGTCGGTGGAGATAAGTCACCCAAAGAACTGACAGGTCTGATAGTTGGGTTAAGTCAACCAAAGTACTTAAAAAGCTGTCGTAAGACTGGAGGTGTACTAAAAGGTAGGAGTTAAAGTCATCAGAATCCCAAACAAATGCGTTTATCAATACCAAGAGGACAGCACATTCCAGCCTCACCCTCCTCAATGAAGGCAACACAAGTTACAAAATGTAATAACTACCAAACCTTAACCACATTTTTTATGAAGGTAGTTTTATCAAGTTCTTTCAAAATTAAAAAAAAAGGCAAAATAGATCAAATTGTAGACAATGAACCTACTTTCAGTTACCTCAAATAAACAATATGTAACCTCTCTATTACGTATCACAACCAACAGAACAGTTCAGGAGTATGGCACAAGGCACTCTCTAAAACATTACACACCATATAATGGTATTATGCCCTCACTCAAATCATATGATGTGTCACACATATATATCACAGTTATTTTACTGAGCTCTTTTTCCATTTAAAAATATTGTAAATTGAAAAATTTACACCCCCACCCCACCTACTCTCATCCAGAATCCACCAAGCTATCTATAAAAAATATGTTTGTCATGCTCCTACCTACTCACTCAAAATTGCAGCTACCCAATCTTTTTTATTGAATTTTAAAGCATTTAGTTTTTTTATGCTTTCTGTCCATTTTTCTTTAACCTTCACACAATCCAAAAACAAACATTAAATGCTCTGTATATCAGTTGTAGTTAATTAGTTCTACATTATTTATCAGGACATTAAGTGTGTTGTTGCAGTAATTACTGGGACATGGTTATTAATAACAAATTAAGACTATTATCCCTGATTGACAAGCAGCTACCTGGTGCTTCACTGGGTCCATGAGCATTTAGACTCTTCCGTTTTTTATATGGATTAAATTACAGTGCTGCCTCTAATAAAATTCAAAACCCAACTATGTAACCATTAATGGTGTTATTTGTTGCTTTCAAAATTTTTCAGTTATATCGCATTGGTATCTACTTGAGACAGTATTCTAAGCACTACCATGCCACAGACACAGGGTATGATACCCCGCCCAGTCACATTATACTGACACTGGGCCAACCAGACCTAGAACTATCCTCTAATTTAATGGTGAATGCGTAGCAAGGAAGCTTCTAGTACTGTTAAAGTTGAAGTACCTCCTACAGACGGACGGACAACTGATGAGCAGGAATCCTATAAGCTCCCATATATTTTGTTTCTGGGGTATAATAACCAGATGGCCATTTGGCAGACATAACCACCCTCCACTTATTTTACCAATATTTGACACTACTAAACTAGCTTGCAGACCTCTCCTAAAGTAGCCCACCCTTATTATTGTTTTTCATTCTGGTTCTTATAAATAAATAAATCTGTGTGAACTTTAGAATATAGTTCTATCATTATTTTCAAAACATAATTATTGCTAGATTCTTAGAATCATTGACTGATTGACTGAACATTTAGCATCACTTTTGTGCTATTCTGGTCTAAAAGACGATCAGTTACCCAACCACTATTTCCTGGGATCCTGAAAGGTTTAATTTAAACTTATTTATCTTACTTTGATTGTGAAACAAGTTCTTACAACTAAGACAAATCTTGCTCAAAGTCTTCCTGGGTAGAACCAGTACTAAGCACATATGGAAATAGTAACATGCTCAAGGACACCACACAGCCGTGGCGGCGGATCGAGCCTCGACCCTTGGATCCTGAAAGATTAACCAGTACTTAAGTAACTGATAACATTTCCATTTGAATCAGGGGGTAAAAGACGAATGATAGTAAGGCACAATATCACATATCAATCATCACCGAAACTGTGGCAGAGCGGAAATTCAAACTCATGACCCCTGGATTGATAGTCAGACGGCTACCAAAAGAGCTAATGGAGGTCTGGTGTCCCAGAATCAAACCCAAGTGTACAGTCTAGAGAGAGTATTGAAGAGACAGACAGACAGAATGTGGTTTGACACCACTAATTGAGGTCTGGTGTCCCAGAATCAAGCCCAAGTAAATCTGTAAGTACAGTCTAGAGAGAATATTGAAGAGACAGATAGATAGAATGGGATTTGACACCACTAACTGAAGCTTGGGTCTCCAGAATCAAGCCCAAGTAAATCTGTAGGTACAGTCTAGAGAGAATATTGAAGAGACAGATAGATAGAATGGGGTTTGACACCACTAACTGAGGCCTGGGTCTCCAGAATCAAGCCCAAGTAAATCTGTAAGTACAGTCCAGAGAGTATTGAAGAGACAGATAGATAGAATGGGGTTTGACACCACTAACTGAGGCTTGGGTCTCCAGAATCAAGCCCAAGTAAATCTGTAAGTACAGTCTAGAGAGAATATTGAAGAGACAGATAGATAGAATGGGGTTTGACACCACTAACTAAGGCTTGGGTCTCCAGAATCAAGCCCAAGTAAATCTGTAAGTACAGTCCAGAGAGAGTATTGAAGAGACAGATAGATAGAATGGGGTTTGACACCACTAACTGAGGCCTGGGTCTCCAGAATCAAGCCCAAGTAAATCTGTAAGTACAGTCCAGAGAGAGTATTGAGGAGACATATAGATAGAATGGGGTTTGACACCACTAACTGAGGCCTGGGTCTCCAGAGTCAAGCCCAAGTAAATCTGTAAGTACAGTCCAGAGAGAGTATTGAAGAGACAGATAGATAGAATGGGGTTTGACACAACTAACTGAGGCCTGGGTCTCAAGAATCAAGCCCAAGTAAATCTGTAAGTACAGTCCAGAGAGAGTATTGAAGAGACAGATAGATAGAATGGGGTTTGACACCACTAATTGAGGTCTGGTGTCCCAGAATCAAGCCCAAGCAAATCTGTAAGTACAGTCCTTAATAAATTACAGTGTCAAAGGTCAGAGATCAGTGTTCAACATTACTGAGACAGGACTTTTTAAATGTGTTGTTTTAAAAAAGATAGTGTCAGGTGGGTAGTATTGTTTTTCATGGATAAAATAAGCATTATTTATCATATCTGTAACTGGATGAGGTTGCTATTTATATACAGGTGTTCAGTTTATGTTTTTATTAAAAAATAAAAAAAAGTCGGTAATGTTTTATGATATTTTTATTGATAAAATATATATAAAAGAAAACCAATAAATGTCATTAACTATTACAAATGCACCAGAAGTGGTGTGTGAAATTATTTAAAGCGTGTAAAGAATGTTTTTGTTTCAAAATAACGGTATTTTTTTCCTAATTATCATTATATACGATAAAAAAAAATAATAACAGAATAGAAACAATGTAAGTAATCATTTTATGACAAGTTTATTAAAAGAAACAGAAAGACAGACATTAGCATAAAGTTCTACAGATGATGTCTCATTCAATATATGGGACTTTTCGTAGCTGTAATATTAATATTACACCGTGGTCCCGTCAATATTGCAGTCCAATTCTTTGACTCCCAGGAACAGCATTATATCAGGACAGCAGTTTAAATTTTCAGTTTAGCATTTTTAATAAAAAAAAAACAATGTGACCTTGACCTCTTGGGATTCAGCTTACTTTTTTGCATGATTTGGTGATATGTCAAGTGACAAATTGTTATTGACTGGACACAAAATTTCGTACAAAACACTGTGATTTCCATAAAAAAAATATTATCACAAATATAAAACATATAATATCACAGGAACAGCAGATTTTGTAAATCAACAAAATTAAATGAAGACTCTGGCCTAAATACCGGTATCATAAAAATCCATTAATAAAGGAACATTACAGCTAGTCTTTATCTTAAACATCAGGATAGAAAAAGTTCATGGAGTTGTTATAAAAGTATCACTAGTTTTCCACCACAAGAGACAGTAATAACACCCGCAGCAATTAATCACAGATCCGTCTCATGTTACTGCCAATCACTCACTGTTTGGCAGAATGTTATATCACTCCTTATGATATAAAAACAAATTTAAATATGATTTAAGTAGATGATTTTCTATATTAAAAGCTCAGAGATCTGTACATAGTTCATAGTTTTACATACTGTCACCTTCATCTCAGAGTTGACTGTATTTAAAATACAATCCGTTTATCACCAATCTTATAGAAGGATTTTGTCTCCAATTGCAGTTTCTGCAGTTTTTTTTGTAATAAGTATTGTATTTCATGGCATAATAGTAGTAATGTAGCCAATGTACCATGAATAACTTAATTTTGCCTGGAGGAAGTAGGCCGACCAGCACATAAATCATGCTGTTTGTAAGTAAGATGTACCATACTGCACTGAAAGTGTGACAAAAGAGGGCATGATTTAGTATATGGTTGTCTAACAACACCTTGAATACCAAGTTAGAACAGAGATGTTGCATGTAATTAAGTTAGATGTTATACAATGACAGGATATTTTTTATTGATCTGTACTAGTTTATTTGAACTCAATTGTGAAGTAAGCTCAAAGTTTTTGTGAATCACATTTAAAACTGTTTTGCTGGGTGCTGTTTATGAGGTTTGAGACTGGGGCCAAGATGTAAGTAGCCAACACGCTATCCACTATATCACCAACCCGCTTTAAAGGATGGTGTTTACAATAAGTGTTAAGAATATGTACTCATCACTGCAGTATATTTCAATATACCCGTTATGGCCATAAATTATTTGTTATCTTGGTGGCAGTGTATTTCAATGTACTGGTTATGGCCATAAATTATTTGTTATCTTGGTGGCAGTGTATTTCAATGTACTGGTTATGGCCATTAGTTATTTGTTGTTACCTTGGTGGCAGTATATTTCAATGTACTGGTTATGGCCATAAGTTATTTTTTATCTTGGTGGCAGTATATTTCAATGTACTGGTTATTGCCATTAGTTATTTGTTGTTACCTTGGTGGCAGTATATTTCAATGTACCAGTTATGGCCATAAGTTATTTGTTATCTTGGTGGCAGTATATTTCAATGTACCAGTTATGGCCATAAGTTATTTGTTATCTTGGTGGCAGTATATTTCAATGTACCGGTTATGGCCATTAGTTATTTGTTGTTACCTTGGTGGCAGTATATTTCAATGTACTGGTTATGGTCATTAGTTATTTGTTGTTACCTTGGTGTCAGTATATTTCAATGTACCAGTTATGGCCATAAGTTATTTGTTATCTTGGTGGCAGTATATTTCAATGTACCAGTTATGGACATAAGTTATTTGTTATCTTGGTGGCAGTATATTTCTATGTACCGGTTATTGCCATTAGCTATTTGTTGTTACCTTGGTGGCAGTATATTTCAATGAACTGGTTATTTGTTGTTATATTGGTGGCAGTATATTTCAATGTACCAGTTATGGCCATAAGTTATTTGTTATCTTGGCTCATAACAAGCATTCAGAACAGGTCCCACACTGTTTTCTGCTCTATCAGAATAAATAGGTAAACTGTACCTATTTATGGAAATTGACTTTGAATGGCTTTGAGTTTGGAAAAGTCCACTTAAAATACATATGAAGTAACCGGTTAAAGGACGTATTTCAGCGGGGAAAAAAGCTATGAATGTCTTAAAAATATATTCTTTTTTAAAATGGATAAAAAGCATCTCATTATCATTAATAAATATATTTAGAATGGTTTGGTATGTCAAATTCACAAAAGTGTGAAAACATTTATATAAAAAAATAGAGTGGCAAACTTGAAACAAAATCCCTATTCTAAAAATAGACAGCACTTGAATACTGCTAAAATTTAAAATCAAAATCAAATCATGTAATTCATTTAATATGTCACAAAATATGTTGCAATTTTAAGCAGGATCTCTATTTTAGACTAACCTAGGCAAGTAGCCCAAATGAGAAAATACCTTTTTAATATATTGTTTTAGCATGTTTAAACTGATATCTTTTTGGCAACATGGCGTCAGTGTTTATACATAGGCATGATACATTGGGGAAAAAAATATGGCGTCAGTGTTTATACATAGGCATGATACATTGGGGAAAAAAATGCTTTAAGCCAATTTCAAAATGTGGAAAAACCTGATAATTATATTCCCTTTAAAAGCAGTGTATCAGGAAAAATCTCTGTAAAAGTCTACAAAAATACAATTATTTTTTAAATGAATTTTGTTCATTTGGAATGAAAATATGCCAAACATGACAAAAAAGATATATTAATCTGTGCTGAAATCGAACAAACTCGTGATTTTAAAAAATAAATTTCAAGCATATACAGAACGACTTCTATCACCTTGTCATTTGGACTCTTTCTAAGATAATAAACCAAATTCAACAACATGTAACCAATCACAGTCAAAATGAAATTCTGTGACTCATTTAATAGTCACAAAATAAGATTTTCAGGAGGAAGTCTATTTTGTCTAACCTCAGCGTGTGGACCAGATTAGGAAATCCATTTTCAATATTTTATTTTCATATGTTTTAATAGATTCCCTTGTGGCAATAAGTGTTGTTGTTGTTGTTGTTGTTGTTGTTGTATGGTGTTTAGCATCGCTTTCAACAATTTTTCAGTCATATTGCGACGGTGTCTACTAGAGACAATATTCTAAGCGCTGTCACACTGGAGTATCATGCCGCAGACACATGGTATGATACCCCACCCAGTCACATTATACTGACACTAGGCCGACCAGACCTAGAACTCTCCTCTAAATGCTGAGCGTCAAGTGAGGAAGCTTCTAGTACCATTTTTAAAGTCTTTGGTATGACCTAGCCGGGGACTGAACCCACAACCTTCCGCATGCGAGGCGGACGCTCTACCACTAGACCATGCCGCAGTGGCAATAAGTGACCACAGACATGATATATTAGGTACTTCACCACTGTACCAGAATATAATAGTTTTGCCAATTCTAAAATTTTGAAAATTCCTGTTACACCAATGCTTTAAAAGATTAACAGTGGTGAGAAAGAAGAAGTTATAAAATAACTATCCTGTCTTGCCATTTCTAGAACAATCAAGCACCTTAATCAATACATGGTCACACCCAAAACAGCCATCCCTCACTGGCAATATAAAACTTGTCTATAAAAATAAACAGGGATCTTGGATCCAAATCAACAGACAGACCATAAAATAATTCACATTGAATCTAAAATGACCAGATACCCATTAAATTTCAATAAATTTAAATCGAATAGTACTTTTGACATGTTTCCCACTGAGGGCCCCCACACACGTCCCATTCATTGCCCAAAGATAAGCTGGCTAAATTATGAATGGGTTCCAATGTGAAAGGCTCCAAGGGGGTAACATGTCACGATCACTACCACATAAACCTCAAGCCATGGGAAGCCACATAATGACTTGGCCAGAGTTGTAAAACCTGCGGGTGAGGTGTAAAAAGGGCCCACAAAGGTGTTATAAAACCGCATGGACAATAAAAATCCTACCACTTTTATACAGATTTGATGGTAGTAGCTAAAAAAACATAATTTCTCTTTCTCCACTCCAACGTTGACACACCTCAATTTAAATTCTAGATTTCTGCACTGCTGTAACAACTTATGAATAGATGAATGAACACTTACGGTCTGGTATTGTCAAAAAGTGTCACAATGTCATGTAAATTAGACAGAAAAATTAACTAAATACGTAACTTATATTCTTTCCTACCATAAAAATGTAATTAGAACTAAAACATTTGTTAAAGTCCACAGGAGTAAAATTACAAAACCGTCTATCTGTTTTCAATACTAGTTGTTCAAATGCATCATTTAATCTTATCAATATTCTCATATCCGACTACGTCCAAGAGGCTTTCATTGATAAAACCAATGTATAATATGAATGGACCCTATATTAATATCCCCAGGCAAGAAATAAAGCTTCGGAATCACGCTAAATTTTGAATCCGTACCCAGGTATAAAGTATCATTGTATGCACATCTAACTTAATCGTGTATTTCTTTGTGCGATTCAATTTTCAATGAAATACGGCAGTAAGTTTAATCCACTTGAATGAAGACCTTGTGACACGAGTAGGTCCTGTATTGTTGAAACAAAGGTCTCAAGTGGCTGTACCATGAAAAAATGGTGGCAGAGTTGAAATGGAAAATAAATAAAAGGTCATTAATTTTGTTAGATCCTGTTATATCACACAGAAATGGATTTGTATGACAAAATTAATCTTTGCACAGCACTCAAAAACCTCTTTTTGTGTGTGCGAGAATTTCAAAATTACACGCATAAAACTTTTACTCAGTTAGAAGATTTGGACACAGTTTTCTTTACACTAAGAACACCAGTTTTTTTTTCTTTGTATTAATTTTAGTTTGAAGGCAAATCAAGATCAGAAGTTTTGTGAATAGCTGTCAAGATAGATCCAGTACTGGTAGTGATGACATGGAGCCTATAACCTTTGGCACACTTCACCACCACAAACTCAGATACAATTAATTTCTAGTTTTTCAAAACTTTTTTTCATCTTTAAATGATTTTCTTTCATTTCATGCCTGACATAATTATGACACTTCAGTTTTAATATAATTATGAAAAAAAGAAAAAAAGAAGAAAAAAGAAATTGCAACCTTACCCTAATTTTGGAACAAATTTGGATGAAATCTAGGTATTAATTTAGTATGTAAAGAAAGAATGTTCACTGAATTTTTTTTAATGGAGTTGTATCCCATGTTAAATCTTTTTGAAGAAATTTTGTTGAAGTTTGTTCTCTGTAACAGCCAGCTGATGGAAAAGGAATGAAACACAATTGTTCTGTATGAGATATTGATGTGAACTTTATTTTATATATATATATATATATATGTCACCTATCTGTGTTCCATTTATTGATCATACTGGGACTTTTGATAAGATGAGAAAATATTCAACTTGCACTGTCCTCTTTCTCCAACAGATGCTTCACAACATCTGTATGTTGTTGTATTGTGTTTAGCGTCACTTTCAACAATTTTTCAATCATATCGCAACGGTGTCGACTTGAGACAGTATTCTAAACACTGGAGTATCATGCCGCAGACATATGGTATGATACCCCACCCAGTCACATTATACTGACATCGGGCCGACCAGACCTAGAAGTCTCCTCTAAATGCTGAGTGTCAAGCTTTAGGGGACGCTCTACCACTAGACCACGCAGCAGTCTCATCAATTGTAAAACAAGCTTCTTGATGGATAAAATTCATGTCCCTCTGGGCCTGAGTCCGACGCTGTACCGCTAGTCTTATGAAATACATTGTTAGTACAGATCATAATTATTTATATTTAAAAAGTTTCCATTAATGTAGTGTACAATGGAAAAACAACTTAAGGCATTTATGATTAATTGTAAAATTAACATGACTGTGTTTATTGGACACATAAAACGTCAGCGATATTCCGTGGCATTGTCCGTATTTCATTAAGCAACTGTCTTACCAAATTCATTATGCAATGCTCACATCTTATTTATAGACCTGTTATGATGACAGTGTTTACGAGAGCGAAAGGCTGAACAAGCTATACCTGTCATAAACAATAATCACATCAGTTAATTTTTCTTGTATCTTGTTTCACTAGCTTATTTCCTGGTTTGACTGGTGAACAGACATTCTAAGATGATGAAATTCAGTTAGAAAAGTCTTATCAAGTCTGCTGAGGGAAGGAGTATAAATAAGGAAGAAAGTGGGGTTGATGTCAAGACGAAACTCTGATACATCAAAATTATCATGTTCACGCTGATCCCCGATATAACACGGTTCCCAGGAGCCAAAGAATCCAACCACAATATAGACTGAACCATGATGTAAACATCACGGCTATGGTAAGTCCCAAATGTGGAATGAAACATCATTCTGTGGAACGTAAATGTCTTTCTTTCTGTTTGTTTCAACATATAGTGTAATGTTACATGAAATGATTACTAACATTGTTTCTATTCTGTAACAATATTTTTCTATCATATATACCAATAATTTGGACGAAAATACCATTGTTTTATAACCAAAACATGGTTTGTGGACCATTTTTACGTGCTTTTCAATGTCACATGATTCCACCTAGTGTGAAGTTATATTTAGCTCTCAATGGGGATTTCACAAAACAAGATATTCGGTAAATTGTAAATATTTGGCTTCACGAAAAACATGACAATCAATGTGCGATAAACAAGTCAGGCCATTGTTTGTCGGCATAAATCATTTAAAAGCGACATTGTCAGTAGCGTTAATTAGGTATAATTGAGGCACAAATTAGACAAAGTCACAGTTGGAAACAAAACAACTTCACAATCAATTATGCGAATTCTTTCATGAATCTGGTTGAAAATATCAATTTTAAATTTGGGATCCATAGAAAATCCATGTTATAAGGAGTTTCCCATTATATTGGACTGCACTATATTGTGACTGCAGCATAGTTAGATGTTATGATAATATTTCTAATATATTTAATAAAATGCTACTTATATAATCTTTAGAAATGTGAAAAATAAAATAAAATTTATGATAGCGTTCTCAGTTTACAGACAGAACGGTGGACATTTGAAATGCCAGACGAGGAAGATGATATTACAGGGAGTTATAAGTCAAAATGATTGTCCTCCTGAAACGATGGCCCAGTAACCCAGTATTATTTGATAACTAAAGTGCTTTTGAACAGCTTTACTAAAACATGATACCATTTTTTATAATATAATGTCAACTTAAAAAAAAATGATACGGTAACTGAGCTCAATTTTTTGCAGCATAACACAAACCTAACTTCTCCCACAGTCTGCTTCGCCTTGACATAAGTTTGTCAAATAATATCAAATTTTTAAGCAACCATATTTTCTATTTCCCATTGCTATGCTGTCAGAGTAAATTAACCTGTATTAAGCAACAACCTGTCTTATTGTTTTCAAAAGTCAATTTTGCTCCTTCCGTTAACTGGCTGCTTAAAACAGGTTTGACTGTATGTATAGTTTAAGATATCAACATATATCTACAGTTTCAGTTATCATAATATCTACAGTTTCAGATATCAAAATATCTACAGATTCAGATATTTGGTGTTTTCGACATTTTGCAATGACATTGAAAGTAAGAAAAGTTGACCAAACACAGAATCCTAAAAGAGCAGTGGCCAAAATTCATTAGAATTAATAGAAGTATTGACAGACCTAGATCAAGCAGTTACTGAGATTAAACAGGGGTACAAGTACCTTATATTTCATTTTGGAAAAGAATAATGTTGAAGCCTATCAACATCGGCTCAATTTCATTTTTGTTTAAAGAAAAATAACTGCACCAAGACAAATCTGATCTGCGCACTATATTTTCTGTGGGGGTTGGCCACATTTCCTGCATTGATTCCCATGTGCCCATCCCCAGTAACAACAAAGACAAAGGAACCAAAAGCAACAATTGTTATTGTTCAAAACAGTCTCAATCAGGCTGTCTTTTAACTCATTTAAAACACAAACTACAAAACCAATGACCTATACAAAATCACACCAGTATGACAATAGAGATATATTTGTCAAAATAAAGGGTGGAAAAAATGAAAACAAACATTTGAAGTTTGACAACAAGTGTCAAGCTCAGCTGATGTTTGGTTTGTAGCAAACCGCGGTATCTAGATTGCCAAACCCTGCCCACATACCACGGTCTCGCACAACTTGCCAGCGACTCTGATATAACAATTTATCTAAACCTGAAGTGGAGTGTAACTAAACTCAGTTGCCTATCATCTATTCAAATCTTGAGGTAACTGCTTGGTTTTATGAATGAAATCTACTTAGCGTGTGCGTAAAAAAAAGTAGCGTGGCTTGGTCTGAAGGTTCAGCGTGATGGGGTCATAAGACAGTTGCAGAATTATGTAGTAGAAGTGGGCAAGATAATGGTTCATTGTGGTTCAGTTTGAAAAGTTCATTGATAAATCAGTGTGTACCTGATATTGGGCTGATAACAAACTATTTGTACAAGGAAGAAAACAGAAAAAGAAACCCTGATAAATGCTGAACCCGATAAATGACTTTCAATGTAACTGGATTTAAATTTGAAGAAAACTATCATTCCCAAGCATGTATTGGTGATTTTATGTTGTTTGTTCCAACTGGTTAAGTCAATGAGAATTTTTTTGAACATTCAAAGAATAAAGCAAGCATGGAATGGAGAAAAAATAAAAATTGTCCAATGTTCAACATCAGGACACAATTTTAGAAAAATTTAAATCGTAACTTTGATTGACCATTACCCTATAACTTGTTTTTTTAAGACTTTTTCATCTGTTTCCAAACAATTCCAAAACTGACTACTAGGGTGTGAGTGTTAATTCGGAGAAATACCATGGAATATTGATCATATGAATTACTTTCGATTTATCTGGGTTTTCATCTGTGTTCCATTTATTGATCATACTGGGACTTTTGATAAGATGAGAAAATATTCAACTTGCACTGTCCTCTTTCTCCAACAGATGCTTCACCACATCTGTATGTTGTTGTATTGTGTTTAGCGTCACTTTCAACAATTTTTCAATCATATCGCAACGGTGTCGACTTGAGACAGTATTCTAAACACTGGAGTATCATGCCGCAGACATATGGTATGATACCCCACCCAGTCACATTATACTGACATCGGGCCGACCAGACCTAGAAGTCTCCTCTAAATGCTGAGTGTCAAGCTTTAGCGGACGCTCTACCACTAGACCACGCAGCAGTCTCATCAATTGTAAAACAAGCTTCTTGATGGATAAAATTCATGTCCCTCTGGGCCTGAGTCCGACGCTGTACCGCTAGTCTTATGAAATACATTGTTAGTACAGATCATAATTATTTATATTTAAAAAGTTTCCATTAATGTAGTGTACAATGGAAAAACAACTTAAGGCATTTATGATTAATTGTAAAATTAACATGACTGTGTTTATTGGACACATAAAACGTCAGCGATATTCCGTGGCATTGTCCGTATTTCATTAAGCAACTGTCTTACCAAATTCATTATGCAATGCTCACATCTTATTTATAGACCTGTTATGATGACAGTGTTTACGAGAGCGAAAGGCTGAACAAGCTATACCTGTCATAAACAATAATCACATCAGTTAATTTTTCTTGTATCTTGTTTCACTAGCTTATTTCCTGGTTTGACTGGTGAACAGACATTCTAAGATGATGAAATTCAGTTAGAAAAGTCTTATCAAGTCTGCTGAGGGAAGGAGTATAAATAAGGAAGAAAGTGGGGTTGATGTCAAGACGAAACTCTGATACATCAAAATTATCATGTTCACGCTGATCCCCGATATAACACGGTTCCCAGGAGCCAAAGAATCCAACCACAATATAGACTGAACCATGATGTAAACATCACGGCTATGGTAAGTCCCAAATGTGGAATGAAACATCATTCTGTGGAACGTAAATGTCTTTCTTTCTGTTTGTTTCAACATATAGTGTAATGTTACATGAAATGATTACTAACATTGTTTCTATTCTGTAACAATATTTTTCTATCATATATACCAATAATTTGGACGAAAATACCATTGTTTTATAACCAAAACATGGTTTGTGGACCATTTTTACGTGCTTTTCAATGTCACATGATTCCACCTAGTGTGAAGTTATATTTAGCTCTCAATGGGGATTTCACAAAACAAGATATTCGGTAAATTGTAAATATTTGGCTTCACGAAAAACATGACAATCAATGTGCGATAAACAAGTCAGGCCATTGTTTGTCGGCATAAATCATTTAAAAGCGACATTGTCAGTAGCGTTAATTAGGTATAATTGAGGCACAAATTAGACAAAGTCACAGTTGGAAACAAAACAACTTCACAATCAATTATGCGAATTCTTTCATGAATCTGGTTGAAAATATCAATTTTAAATTTGGGATCCATAGAAAATCCATGTTATAAGGAGTTTCCCATTATATTGGACTGCACTATATTGTGACTGCAGCATAGTTAGATGTTATGATAATATTTCTAATATATTTAATAAAATGCTACTTATATAATCTTTAGAAATGTGAAAAATAAAATAAAATTTATGATAGCGTTCTCAGTTTACAGACAGAACGGTGGTCATTTGAAATGCCAGACGAGGAAGATGATATTACAGGGAGTTATAAGTCAAAATGATTGTCCTCCTGAAACGATGGCCCAGTAACCCAGTATTATTTGATAACTAAAGTGCTTTTGAACAGCTTTACTAAAACATGATACCATTTTTTATAATATAATGTCAACTTAAAAAAAAATGATACGGTAACTGAGCTCAATTTTTTGCAGCATAACACAAACCTAACTTCTCCCACAGTCTGCTTCGCCTTGACATAAGTTTGTCAAATAATATCAAATTTTTAAGCAACCATATTTTCTATTTCCCATTGCTATGCTGTCAGAGTAAATTAACCTGTATTAAGCAACAACCTGTCTTATTGTTTTCAAAAGTCAATTTTGCTCCTTCCGTTAACTGGCTGCTTAAAACAGGTTTGACTGTATGTATAGTTTAAGATATCAACATATATCTACAGTTTCAGTTATCATAATATCTACAGTTTCAGATATCAAAATATCTACAGATTCAGATATTTGGTGTTTTCGACATTTTGCAATGACATTGAAAGTAAGAAAAGTTGACCAAACACAGAATCCTAAAAGAGCAGTGGCCAAAATTCATTAGAATTAATAGAAGTATTGACAGACCTAGATCAAGCAGTTACTGAGATTAAACAGGGGTACAAGTACCTTATATTTCATTTTGGAAAAGAATAATGTTGAAGCCTATCAACATCGGCTCAATTTCATTTTTGTTTAAAGAAAAATAACTGCACCAAGACAAATCTGATCTGCGCACTATATTTTCTGTGGGGGTTGGCCACATTTCCTGCATTGATTCCCATGTGCCCATCCCCAGTAACAACAAAGACAAAGGAACCAAAAGCAACAATTGTTATTGTTCAAAACAGTCTCAATCAGGCTGTCTTTTAACTCATTTAAAACACAAACTACAAAACCAATGACCTATACAAAATCACACCAGTATGACAATAGAGATATATTTGTCAAAATAAAGGGTGGAAAAAATGAAAACAAACATTTGAAGTTTGACAACAAGTGTCAAGCTCAGCTGATGTTTGGTTTGTAGCAAACCGCGGTATCTAGATTGCCAAACCCTGCCCACATACCACGGTCTCGCACAACTTGCCAGCGACTCTGATATAACAATTTATCTAAACCTGAAGTGGAGTGTAACTAAACTCAGTTGCCTATCATCTATTCAAATCTTGAGGTAACTGCTTGGTTTTATGAATGAAATCTACTTAGCGTGTGCGTAAAAAAAAGTAGCGTGGCTTGGTCTGAAGGTTCAGCGTGATGGGGTCATAAGACAGTTGCAGAATTATGTAGTAGAAGTGGGCAAGATAATGGTTCATTGTGGTTCAGTTTGAAAAGTTCATTGATAAATCAGTGTGTACCTGATATTGGGCTGATAACAAACTATTTGTACAAGGAAGAAAACAGAAAAAGAAACCCTGATAAATGCTGAACCCGATAAATGACTTTCAATGTAACTGGATTTAAATTTGAAGAAAACTATCATTCCCAAGCATGTATTGGTGATTTTATGTTGTTTGTTCCAACTGGTTAAGTCAATGAGAATTTTTTTGAACATTCAAAGAATAAAGCAAGCATGGAATGGAGAAAAAATAAAAATTGTCCAATGTTCAACATCAGGACACAATTTTAGAAAAATTTAAATCGTAACTTTGATTGACCATTACCCTATAACTTGTTTTTTTAAGACTTTTTCATCTGTTTCCAAACAATTCCAAAACTGACTACTAGGGTGTGAGTGTTAATTCGGAGAAATACCATGGAATATTGATCATATGAATTACTTTCGATTTATCTGGGTTTTCATCGTTTGCAATGACTTTCAACATAGTGAACAATAAGTTTCCTTACATATATAATGTTTACTGTGACAGTAAGCTGAGAAGTTACATTTATATTGTGACATTAAACTTAGAGATTACATTTATAATATTTATTGTGACAGTAAGCTGAGAGCATGCATTAATAATGTTTATTGTGACAGTCAGCTTAGAGTTTACATTTATAATGTTTATTGTAAACAGTAAGCTATAAGCTTACACTTATAATGTTGATTACAACAGTAAGCTTAGAGCTTACATTTATGTTTATTGTGACAGTAAGCTTAGACCTTACATTTATAATATTTATTGTGACAGTAAGCTGAAAGCTTGCATTTATAATGTTTATTGTGACAGTCAGCTTAGAGTTTACATTTATAATGTTTATTGTAAACAGTAAGCTTAAAGCTTACACTTATAATGTTGATTACAACAGTAAGCTTAGAGCTTACATTTATGTTTATTGTGACAGTAAGCTTACAGCTTACATTTATAATGTTTATTTTGACAGTAATCTTAGTTTACATTTATAATGTTTATTGTGAACAGTAATCTTAAGGCTTACATTTGTAATGCTTATTGTGACAGTAAGCTTAGAGCTTATATTTATGATGTTTATTGTGACAGTTAGCATAGACCTTACATTTATGTTTATTGTAAACAGTAATCTTAGAGCTTACATTTGTTTTTTGTAAACAGTAATCTAGAGTTTACATTAATTATATTTATTGTGAACAGTAATCTTAGAGCTTACATTTATTATGTTTATTGTGACAGTAAGCTCATACCTAACATTTATGTTTATTGTAAACAGTAACCTTAAAGTTTACATTCATAATGTTTATTATTGTAAACAGTAATCTTAGAGCTTACATTTATGTTAATTGTGACAGTAAGCTTAGAGTTTACATTCATGTTTATTGTAAACAATAAGTTTAAAGCTTACATTTATGTTTATTGTGACAGTAAGCTTAGAGTTTACATTCATGTTTATTTAAACAGTAAGCTTAAAACTTACAATAATAATGTTTATTGTGACAGTAAGCTTAGAGTTTACATTCATGTTTATTGTGACAGTAAGTTTAGAGTTTACATTCATGTTTATTGTAAACAATAAGCTTAAAGCTTACATTTATAATGCTTATTGTGACAGTTATCTTAGAGCTTACATTTATAATATTTATTGTGAACAGTAAGCTTAGAGTTTACACTAATAATGTTTATTGTGACAGTAAGCTTAGAGTTTACACTTATAATGTTTATTGTGACAGTAAGCTTAAAGTTTACACTTATAATATTTATTGTGAACAGTAATCTTAAAGTTTACAATTAAAATGTTTATTGTGACAGTAAGCTTAGAGTTTACACTTATAATATTTATTGTGAACAGTAAGCTGTATATCTCACATGGGAGGGATAAAAAACACACAAAACATGCAGTGTTTAGTATGCATTAAAACCTGTCATACCAAATGGTAATAAATCATTAGTTAACATAAAGAATTAATTTCAATGTGAGCGTCAGAAGCCAAATGTCCATAAATAACTTGTTGTTGCTATATATAGCATTCTGTTGCTATAAATTGCATTTTAAACATTTTTCAAAAGATGTACAAAGTACAGAACACAAGATTTTGTGTTTAAACACCACACCAACTCGTGACATCTGACTATATAAGGAAAGTGTTTGTTTTCTGTGCTCTGATCCAGTATTTTTCACTTGGCTTAGTAGGTAGCTTTTTTTAAGGCAAGATTTTGATTTAACATAGTCATTTTAAAGGGAATCTTCAGGGGAAAAAAGCTATAAATATCTTAAAAAATAAAAAAATATTTTTAAAATAGATAAAAAACATCTTGTTATAATTATCAAATAAACTCAGAATGGTTTGGTATGACAAATCCTCCAAAATGTGACACAATCGATTGTTTAATCAGACTGGTAAACTTAAAACGAAATCCCCATTCTAAAAATAGACAACACTTAAATATTTCGCATCATCATTTGGACTCATTCTAAGATAAAACCATTAACAGGGGAGTAACTGCCAGTCTATGCCATCAACAAGAGGGTAAATGCCCGTTAATGTCATTAACAAGGGAGTAAATGCCAGTTGATCCCATTAACAAGGGAGTAAATGCAGGTTAATGGGAGTAACTGCCAGTTTATGCCATTAACAAGGGAGTAAATGCCAGTTTATGCCATAAACAAGGGAGTAAATCCAGGATAATGTCATTAACAAGGGAGTTAATGCCAGTTTATGCTATTAACAAGGAAGTAAATGCAGGTTAATGTCATTAACAAGGTAGTAAATGCCGGTTAATGCCATTAACAAGGGGATAACTGCCAGTTTATGCCATTGACAAGGGAGTAAATGCCAGTTTATGCCATTAACAAGGGAGTATATGCCGGTTAATGTCATTAACAAAGGAGTAAATGCCAGTGTATGCCATTAACAAGGGAGTAAATGCCAGTTTATGCCATTAACAAGGAAGTAAATGCAGGTTAATGTCATTAACAAGGAAGTAAATGCCGGTTAATGCCATTAACAAGGGGATAACTGCCAGTTTATGCCATTAACAAGGGAGTAAATGCCGGATAATGTCATTAACAAGGGAGTAAATGTCAGTTCATGCCATTAACAAGAGAGTAAATGCCGGTTAATGTCATTAACAAGGGAGTAAATGCTGGTTAATGACATTAACAAGGGAGTAAATGCAAAGGAGTAAATGCTGGTTAATGTCATTAACAAGGGAGTAAATGCTGGTTTATGCCATTAACAAGGGAGTAATTGCTGGTTTATGCCATTAACAAGGTAGTAACTGCTACTTTATGCAATCAACAAGGGAGCTAATGCCAGTTAATACCACTAACAATGGAGTTAATGTTGGTTTATGCCATTAACAAGGGAGGAAATGTTGGTTTACGCCATTAACAATGGAGTAGCTGTCGTTAATGCCATTAACAAGGAAGAAAATGCTGGTTAATGCCATTAGCAAGAAAGTCACTGCTGGTTAATGCCATTAACAAGGGAGTTAATGTTGGATACATTATGGTTTCCAGGCTATTGGTGGAAGAAAACCTCTGAAAGAGTTAAATTTGAACCACAGTATTTTTTGTAAAAAATTGACAAATTTTCTGACATAAATGCTTCAAAGCAAGCTCAGCTTGAACCCATGGCCACAGAGATGAGAGATAAAAGAGACAACCTCAGTCCACCTGACCAAGGAGGTTGCTGTATAAATTGTAGTTACTTGTGAGATGTACCAACATAAACATAGCATATGAGGCTGGCAGGAATATTTCAGGCTCACTGCTCCATGTATTCAGTGTATAAAATCAAGGTCACTAGATCAACTTCATACACTTTAGTTGAGTATATACTCAAAGTAAGTTTCATTGTGATAGTCTGTACAGAAGGTCAATTGAAATTCAGTTTCCCAATTAAAACAAAGAAGCTACTGAAGAAGACAAGAATAGACTATTTTTGGCACAAAACCCTTTTTAATTAGACAGATTAACCACAAATGTCATGCTGACATGACATGTCAATGGAGTGTTGTGTCTCATGATAACACATATCTACATAAAACTGGTACAGCCAACAAAATCTTTCAATAATAAAAGATCACCAATATTTATAAAACTGGAAAACTCGAGGAGCTGAAAAAGGATTTGAACTCCATTTTGGAAAATTGCAAATTGAGGTTATGATTATAATGGGTTGCATCCAAAGGTTAAGAACGAAATGTATAGCATTAATTAACCCTTTACTTCATATAGACACCTTTGGACAAGGACTATAAATAAAAACTGAACTACAGCTAAATCTTTGATAAATACAAAATAAAAAAATAATAATGTATGAAGCCAATATGACTGTTTAGTAAGAACTTTTAGACAATTAATGCTGAATAATTATAAGATTAATATATAAAACATGTGAAGCATTAACAACTGATTTCATATAAAAACAATTAAAATAGAGTGAAAAATGAAAATCTCTTTATATACTTTTTGTTATTATAATTTTACTTTTTAAAAACAAGTTAAAGATAAAAACCAACCCGTTTCATAAAATAAATAGCTCCACGTTTATTTGTCCTTCCATGAAATTGTCACAGAACTCGGTAAGTGGAGGCTGAAATCAAACAGGAATGTGATGGGTTTAATTTCAACATGCAGATAACGAGTGGGGGGTAGTGGGTGGTCGGGGTCCATCTCTCATGCCTTGATGCATGTATCTAATTTCAATTACTGTATTTATCATACTATACCTATACCTAAGTCAGGGTTAGATTAGAGGCACCACACTCACCCCCAACCCCTAGAACCAAGATTCTTACTTAATCATCCTTAACAGACCCTTATTCAAGAACTAGATTTGCCCCTTACTATTTGTATATAATAATTCACCATGAAACAACAATATGAACCCAAAGTATATGTTATACATTTTAAACTTGAAATAGCTATATTAATTCCTGCTGATTTTGCAAGTAATTCATTCATATTTTTCCATGACACAAGCATATAAATTGATATTTTTTTCCGTGACATAAGTGAATAATGGGGGTCTCATGAAGGTTTAAAGGATAAACAGGGGAAGACGTTATATGAGTTAAGCTGAAGTGTCGGTTGTTTAATTATCATATTAATATTTTCTTGTATTCATACAGTGTCAGACTCATTTATTATAAAAATTATTAACCGAATTTACACAGAGAGCCCGACTTAATTTGAATAGTTGTTACATGACACTGCCGAAAATATTCTTCGACACAAAAAAATAAATCTGAGAGTATTATCGCTCTATTTCAATTATAAAGGTCAGTGTCTTGTGGATTCAGGGTTAACAATAATAAAGAAGGTCGAAAAATATCTTTTGTCTATATATCTAGTAATTTAAGTGCATTTCTGGAACAGATTACTCATGTGCAATTGACAAAAACAGCAGACAGAACTTATTTTTTCTCAATCAACTACAAAAACTTGACATGTAGAATATTGTTTGCAGTAAGCTTGGCTTTTATCAAATGTAAAATTTGTCTACTGTCTTAATCCGAAAATGGACTTCTGACCAACACATAGTTACTTGACAAAGTGGTTTTTGACTGGGACAATGAGGAATGGACAGCAATATACCACTGACTGAGATCCCAGACATTAGTCTCCAAGACTGTTTACATCTCAAACAAAGTAGGCTGTTTATCATGCTCCAATGAGAATTGAAGGTCAAATATTTATACAAATATTACAAGAAATTAAATAATTACCTGCCTGTTAACCCTCAGGTAGTCACTGACAACGTTTTTTTTTTAAAAGCTTTCATAATAAAACTAACTTCAATTATATATATATATATATAAACACAACTATCAAGGCACAAGAAACATACGAATAAATTTTGTTTCTCCCAAAAGAGAAGAGATACTGACAAATTTTGCATAAAAACTCTTATTAAACTAGAAATTGCTATTTAACGAAAACCAAATTTTTGCTGAAAATTAACGTGAAAAGGGGCCATTTATTCTGTAAATTTGACCGGCCCCGACAGATATATAACTTGACCTGTATTTTATTATTTGATTCTGGTACACACAAAATATCAACTAAATACATAGATCCCTTTAGGAGTTATTGATCAAAAACTAATATTTTACCTTGGACACACAAACAAATGGATGAATGGATGGACGGACAGATGGGGGTAACACTTAATGACCCATCACCATTTTTCCAGGGAGCATAAATACAACAAGAGTTGTCAGAAGACAACAAAGCTCGCCCCTAGGTGTCTAAGTCCAAAAAGGGCCATAACCGTGCACAAAAGGCAATCCAGAGTTATGGTTCTTGTCTGTGTGTGTTCCATTGATGATGGTGAACACACATGCAAAGTTTCATTCACATCCAATGAGTGATTGCATAGATATCTTAAACTTAAATGCAAAAGTTTAACCTGGGTGTCTACAGACAACAAAGCCGACAATGCCGGGGTCATGGCAAAAGCTCTCCTTCGAATTTGTCCCGGCAAGCAAAAAAGGTTTTAAGCACATTTAAAAATAAGACGTACCAAGAATTTCATAATAATGGCCATTTGTTTCCGTGTTAAAAAAAATATAGAAAGAAAAACTTCCTCCTACCAAAAAGCACAACTAAGCCGTCATGTGGATATGTGCACAGTTTTGTGGAGTTATCTGATAGGCTTTGGATTTCAGGAAACAAGAATTTCGTAATTTTGGCTATTTGTTTCAATGGTATATAACAGAAAAAAAACACTCCTACCTAGCAAAAGGCACTAACTAGACCACAGAAAAATTGACATAATGTTTAAAAAATCTGGATAATGGTGTGAGGATTCGGGTAGAATTTTAAATTGCTTATAAGTGGACAAAAATCAAATCTATTTATCTGAGTGATAAAACTGAAATGGATGGCCAATTGTAAAAAATAAATACCTTGACATTATCATTCTGTTTCTTCCAGAGATTAAATAAATTTAACAAACGTAACCAATATGGCAAATCAATGCGAAATCAAAGTCATGCAACATGTTTTAAATGCATTGCAGTTTTAGTCAAAATATTATAACAGTCTAACCAGTGTTATCATAAGCCAAGTTCAGAAGTCCCTTTCCAATCCATTTTTTTTTGGCACAGAGAAAATGTTTTTTGCCAATTCTAAAATTTTAAAATTAAAAAAAAACAACATGCCTTGAACAATTGGTGAGAATAAAAACAAAAAACAATGACACCTTGTCAATCTGACAATTTTTCTTAAATTGTCAGACAGTAAAAAGTGCATAGTGGATACCAAAAACTTGCCGAGTAAGACAAACCGTACCAAGTGGCACACATCGGTATTCAGTAAAAACCAAAAGTGAAACGGCAAGAATTTCGCTTTCAAGCCAATTGTTGCAGATAAATTTGGACAAGATAAGAGATTAACACAACAACAGATAACATTAGCAAAACAGGAGACTGCGCAAGAATTTAATTTTCCCAAGAAAAGATTTGGCAAGAGTTGAATTCTCCCAACCTACCTAGATGAATGTTGGGAGAGTGCAGCAATAACCGATAAAAGGTGATAACTAATATGTCACATCTGTTGGTGCACATGAACGACTGATCTCACAAGACAGAATAAACAATTACTGACAGGACCATCTCACTTAATGTGTTTTTTTTTACTTGTTTGAAACAACAACCTCTTGAAAGGTTGAAAAAAGTCATGATACTTCTCGGCTTTGAAAATGTACTATCAAGATTCTGAAGTAATGTTAGTTACATAATGAAACAAGAACAAAAACTGATATTTTGCTTGATTGATTAATCAATCAGATTAATTGTTCAATAAATTTGTTAATTGATCAATTGATTGAATGACTGAATGAATGGTTGTATAACATCCCCATTATAATTTAATGCAATGGAATTAATGAAAATGGCTAAAAAAAACAACAACAACAAAAAAACCCACAAACATTACAATGATGGAAAATGAAAACTACTTCTGAGAAAAAGTGACTGACTTTTCCTTGAGCATTAAAATTTTCCGCCCACTGAGCACAAAGAATACAAAAAGAGAAACCGTTTCATTTGCCATGCTACATTTCACTCACAGCAGTGCTCATTATGAATACACCGACTTAAGCGTCAATTAACTGATGCTTTAAATTTTTCAGTCAAGGTTTATATAACTTGTCACAAAATTCATTACTCCAGTATCTTCACATGCTTTTTAAAAACCATTCCACACATAAAAAAAAAAAATTTTTTTTGTGACTTAATTGATGCCAAATGGATCAAGCAACTTAAAACTTCATTGATAACGATGGTACCCATCTTCAAACTGTGAGAAAGTTGAAATTCCCGAAATAACACACATGGCTGGCTGTTTAAACAGCTGATGAGCACATGAAATTAAGAGAAATTTAAAATTGGTACGATCCTCCTGGACCACTTGGATATTCACTTGTGTAAGATGTTTGAAGGGTTTATATCTTGGTACTTATATTGGGTAATCACTTTCCCTGTAAATTTTGTTTTAACTTGAAATGGATCTATTCTGAAGAGTAATGGGTTTAGCTAAAAGTTGAAAATCTCTTCCAAAGTGTGGGAGAGTCATTGTGCAGGTATTTTCTATTTTCTCACATCACTTCAGGCGATCTCCCAGCATGGCTTAATTACTAGTTCTGATTTTTTCTTCTTTCCAGATTGGGAAACATTTCTGGGTTTAAGAGTCCATACAAGTACAGGGGTTTTATTGATTGATTATTGATTAATTAAGGTTAATTCCTTTTCAACACATTATAATGTGCATTATTTTATTGTTGTCCAGTTTTATTCCAATCTGATTGGAACTGTTAGAGACATCTCTGTTTTCGCTTAAATCTACTGATGGATCAAGCTTGAAAACCCTGCAGAGAATATGAGATGAATAACAAAATATGCTATAGCCTTCAAAATTCCCCCCCCCCCACAGTTGGGTTTATGAAGATGCAATCACCTGTAGTCTCCATCATCTCCCGCAGCCAGTCTGCAAGTCTTCACTTACAGTTGACCTGGGGTGAGTGCATGTGATCTAGTGGTAGATCATACAGCCCTGGGTTTGCTCCCGGCAATGGCCTCAGCAAGAAACTTAATACCCACTGCATGCACAATTACTACTGGTCCTCCTAAAGTAATCATTTCAACAGTTCTTTCTCAATCAATTGTAAGTATATAGATAAAACACGTCCATGACTCACAAAACAGAACTGACAAAATGAGCATCATGCATGTCCCATTGTCAGATATATTTTACTTTGCCGTATTGGTAAACAGTGAGTGAATTACCAGTTCTCATTTTGATTTTTTATTCTGAAAATGCACGTTTTCTCTGTATTTTTTCCTTATGTTGATTTAGAGGGAAACCTTGTACTAACATTAAGCGCAACGTGGGGAATGGCACGTAAAACCAATTTATTACCAACTGCAATGCTAGGTGTTATCCTCATTCCCTTTTTTATTATGTTTACTGGTAACTATTATCATATCACTGGCTGATCCAGTGCGAGAGAGAGGCGCCCCCAGCACGAGTTCCTCTTAAAGTTGGCCAAGTATAGTTAAATAAAAGAATGGTGTTAAAACCACTGCGCACTCCCCCACACAACAAACCATTGTGCACTCCCCCACACAACAAACCACTGCGCACTCCCCTACACAACAAACCACTGCACACTCCCCTACACAACAAACCACTGTGCACTTCCCTACACAACAAACCACTGCACACTCCCCTACACAACAAACCACTGCACACTCCCCCGCACAACAAACCACTGCACACTCCCTCGCACAACAAACCACTGAGCACTCCCCAACACAACAGCAAAATATACACAAGAACACATACTCCGCAACTCCAAAATCTACATACCCTCTCTAAAATCGAGATTTACACCCCACCCCCTTTGTAATACATTTGCTGAAAATTTTTCCATACTAAATCTGCCCCTGTTTATCTGAGATGCATTCATGTTTTAGAATGGATTTGCAAGGATGCAGTGTGAGTTCCATCATAGCATTGAAAACATGCTGTTATTTATACCCGTATGTTTTTTGCTAGCATTTTAAGAATTAGGGATTATCAGGCGTTTGTTTACACACGCGTACATCCTATGATTAAATTAAACCACATGTTGCAGCTGAAATTTCAATTAAATTTCTGGGGACTTGGTGTTCTATCCAATATCCTTTTCATCACACTCCATAAATCGTAACCGTCTCAAGATGTTCCGAGGCGATATTTCAACGTTTCTTAAAATAATGATCGGTTGCCGTTATTATCTTTATTATCTCAAAAGATGCATCTATATTACGAACTAGTTTTTAAAGACTGATAAAGGAGATGATTTTTATATATAAAGCGTCTACCAATCCCGATCATCAGATTGTTTCTTAATATTGTATGTAAACTGTTCCGAGAAAACTGTATAAAGTTTATTGAAGGCGGCGTCACCTGTTGCAAATGTTTCATTTTTGCTTACAGTCCATACATCCATACATGTATTAAATGCATATTTTTATTTGATATGTGTCACTTGCAACATGTTGCTTTTATAAAAGGTTGCAGAGCTATGAATGAATATGAAAATAATTTTGTTGTAACATAATTTGACTGTATAATACCAATTAAATATTTCTATATTATTTGCAAGTGTAGCGTATCAGTTTTTAGTTAATCCAATTAATAAATGCATTAATCATAGATCTAGAAAGATTGTTTAATGATTCAATCAGCACTTTAAATGAGAAAAAAGCTTTTATTAATAAAAAAAATGTAGGCTTATTTAATGTTCCTGAAGGGGGAGGAGGTGGGATAAAAAAAATAAAATAAATGTGAATATTTATACACATGAAGCCATGTGGAGAGGTGAATGGCCTCTTGTTTGTACATTAAGCTGCTCCAGAATGTAATGTGATACATTTACATCCAATTAATTCAAGTTACATTCAAACTCAACTAAAAATCTTACCTAATTAAAATAAACCTGAATCAAACACTAAAAGTCTTTGAATAAATTTACAAGTATAAATTAAAAGCATTTAACCCCAGATCAGGCTCTGACTGTTATGGACACGCCGTGGACATGCTCTGTGAAATCAGAAAGTTCTGTGATATTAATTATATTGGAGTAATGATATGGGCAGATTATGTTTCACTTGTCAATTCTGTTTAACCAGAACTAAACCATACATTAATACAGGAGCAATGGAAATGTAGTTTAGTTGGATAGAAATGATTAAAACAGGAGAATGGTTTTCTAATCTGTCAGTTAAATCACTTTATACTCACACACTGAAGAACGGCCATATACTTTTTATTTTTAGTAGTATACTTCTAATACATAGTATTGATAGGGGAAAATAGATTACACAATTTTCAGACTATAATTATAAGGTATATGGAGAAAGCTTGAGTAGAACCATGTAAATGGCAAATTTACATACATAAAAGATATAGGAGAGAGTGGGACTTGACCTACGACCTTAGCCTTAGACCTCTTGGCCACAGAAGACCCTGCAAAAAATATTATAAACACTTGAAATTGCTTTTCAGGAGGGGGGGGGGGATGTCTCCCCTTTATAAAATAGTGAGAATTATTTTAGCAGTTATTGTTAATATTCAAAACTGGCGAGTTTAAGGGTGGTGGTGGTGGGAGTGTGAGACTTAATGAACTTAAACGAATCATAAAATTTCCCTATCAATCAAAGACATATTTTTCAAAAGGGTGAAATGTATATGGTCATTATTAGATGAAGTAAAGCTGACCAAGATCTAGGCTACTGCATGTACCCTTATTCATATAACAGAGCGTAACAAACCACATCCAGTGCCCAAATATAAACTGTCCACTTTATCTGATCAAAAGCCAATCATTATAAGGTTAGATAACTCCGAGATCCAGGATTTAAATATTACTACACTGCGCTCTATACAACTGTTATCGTGGAAATATTTACAGGGTTTATTATCATGTTTACATTACAGAGTGACCATCCCAGGTCAGTTTGCTCAGTATAAACACCTTTACCTAACAGGTAACATAAATGTTTGATGCACTATCTCTGACTTTGGATTTTCATTGACAAATGGCACTAGCCAGGTGAAGAAGGTCGCAAATTTTCACAGATTGCTGATATGAGAAATGAACAAACAAGATTTTGATTTGGTGATCCTTTGAAAACTAAGCATAGTTGAATGGCTGATCTAGGAAGGTTACAGGACAAATTTAAGTACATGCAAGTTACGCAACCCTACTTTTAAATATCATATACCCTCTCTACAATGAAACCTTAACATATTACCCCACCCAGTTAATTTATATATACTCAGCTAATGGCAGCCAAAAACAATTATTTTTGAGCTCCAATACAACAATCGTTAGCAACAATTTGACAACTAAAAAAGCCAAAAAATTTAAAAGTACAATTTTGTGCAAGATGCAACGACAAACTTTAATGCTAACACTAGTTGCCTCCTCGGACATCATTTTATAAGCTCTGTTACTTTTTAAATTTTTAATGAAAAAAAAAAAGAAAAAAAAAAAAGAATCCCTGCATCTCTGCAAATCTGAAAGGGGGGGGGGGGGAGGCTATGTGATTGTTTTGCCTGCTGCCCCCAGCAGCTGTCAACCATTGTCTGTGAAGAGTAAACAGTCAAGATTAAAACACTTGACTCTGAGCACATGCCAAGAGTTAGTTAATTGTCATAAAATACAGAAGCACTTTTTTTTCATTGAAGAAAGGCTGCACACATGATCATAACTGTCTGGCGGAGTGAGTATGTGAGAGTATTGAGTAACATGATATAATAGAGTGCCAATAGAGTTAACTAATTGCAGCATTTCCGCAGCAGGGCGTGGGTGGGTTTGTTGAGGGAATTTCATGTACCAGAACACAAGTTACCATTTGTTGAAATGCCACTAGGTGGGTTGATCTTTATGTCCCCGCAGCAAGCCAATGGTGTCCCTCGATGTGACTATAGAGAAAACTCAATTATGCTAATTATAACAGAATCAACTTCTTAAGTAAGCAATATTCATTTCCCTTTAAAGTCACTTGGTTGAAACCACTAAGACCTAACAAAGTTTTAAGGTATTCCATCAGTAACTAAATCAGAAAAAATTGGGTAACTTCAGATAAGTCCGTAACTTGTGAATTCCATTGATTATTTAGTCTTGATCATCTGGGAAGCTTGCTTTTTTAGGCTTTCCTTAGGAAAAATCAAGCGTCCAAGATGATTTACACTATGCAAGTTACCAAAATATTATCATTCATGATTTTCGTGACTTTTCACGAATAAATCGTCGTAAAACAGAATGTTTTATGTGCATAAATTAATTGGTAACTGTTATGTCGGTGGTAATACTTTTAAAGAATAAAGATTGTGGGATAATGATGACTGCCTGTTTTTGATAACATTAATTTCGGTTAAAATGTAAAATGTTCATGTTAGACAGCTCAGTGTGATCGGAGGATCGGTGACTTTCATGATTCCAGTCTTACGTTTCTCAAATAATAAAATTACTACATGATATTGCTTCATTGAAACTTTACCAAAATTAAACAATATTCAACTTTGCAATATTCAAGTTACAAAGCATGCTTGTTCTAGTTGATTTACCAACTTATCTAGTTGAGTAGTTTTATTGACTTGGCTAGTTGATTTACCAAGTGATTTACCAACTTGGCTAGTTGATTTACCATCTTAGCTAGTTGATTTATCGACTTGGCAAGTTAATTTACCGACTTGGCTAGTTGATTTTCCGACTTGGCTAGTTAATTTACCGACTTGGCTAGTTGATTTACCGACTTGGCTAGTTGATTTACCGACTTGGCTAGTTGATTTACCAACTTGGCTAGTTGATTTACCAACTTGGCTAGCTAACGTGGCTATCTTATTCATGGTTCACCAACGTGAATTGTTTTTCAATCAAGTGCAATAATTAATATTGTAGTTAAAAAAGTCGAGCCCTTAGATTAAAACTGCTTAATTATATATATTAGGATGCGAGATCATAAAGCAATTAGATTCATAAAATCCTATAATTTGGAAACATTAGTGACTACTTCAACTTTCCTGGACTAAATCATTTATTTGGAGCCTCAGTAAGTGCAGTAAGTCCCAGTGACAAGCACATGTATATTATGTACCTCTTTGCGGCATAATGAACCAATTGTTTTGAAATTTTACAGTGATCATCAAATATTATTTATGCTGATCACTATGCCATAATAATCACCCATAATGACTAGCATCCACTAATGCAGGAGATCAGATAAGACAAGAATTAAGAAAACTTTCTAACGAATCCATCAATTTTGTCAGTCGTCTGCAGTAATTTCCGGTCATGATTAGAACCAGGATGTGCCATGAAAAAGTAGAACCAGAAAATATGGCACGAAAAAGTAGTCATAATTTTTATTTTTTATTTTATTTATCAAGTGTTTTTTTTCCCCCCAAAAGACTATCACTGCATATTACAGCTTCATAATTTTTTCCAGATGTTTGGATTCAAAGCTGAGAAGAGATTTTTAGATTTAAAATGACAACCACGATTATGGCACAGCCCTGTTTCTGCCAGGATGATGTAGTAAATGATAATGGATTATGGTAATCCACTCAAACAGTAAGTGGATTATGAGAAGGGAGCATGCATACATCACTGCATAATCTAATTTGGCTGAACAAATCCAAGATGTTCCAAATTCTGGGTGGTAATTTGACAGACATGAACTCAAAATGCTGGCAGTAATTAAAATTCATGAAATTTTGAAAATTTAATACCATCGTTTTCTCTAAAAGCAATGTATATGCCTACATATTTTTTCACCATCATGTAAGCCCACACAAATTTTTTTTCTGTATAAATTGTAACAAAAATGTCATTTTTTTCTCTCCTAAGAATGATCTATTTCATGGAAGCTATCGAGGTCATATTTAGTTTTGCAATTAAAGACATCCTTACAATAAATGTTGCTAATATATAAAGATTATAATATTTTATATGGCAAAGGAAGAGCACAGGTGATATTTCCATCCATTTCAGGAGAACACACATCTGCAGGAGAACTTTCTCACATGAAGTTTTGGAATGATCTGAACTCAAACAATGATCTCGGCAGTAAGAGGTACCAAGATGAGCCTGTCAGCAAAGATGGACTCTCAAGTGTGATCATTTATAATTCTGATGTACCATATTTCAAATAAATTAAAATTGTAACCAAAATTGCCAAATGGTCAAGTGTCAATTGAACAGTCAATCATGTCTTTTTATGTATACATTATATAAGTTTGTTTCAAATATATATGATACACGTCTAGATAAAATTAAATTATCGTTATAATTAATGATTACGTAATTATAATAGAGAAAATGGTATAAATTGGTGGATGAACAGAAATTGTATTTTATCATTATTCATCGTATTTGTATTAATCATGACAATGTTAATTCCTACTGTTAGACCTTCAACTCTAAATACAGTTGAAACTCATTATCTCGATATCGCTTCTGTCAATATTCCGGCAGTGTCGATATTTTTCGCCAACCCAAACTTTCCCCCTTCTTTGTGTATGTAAATATATTCCTTTTATCTCAATATTGTCTGTGTCGATATTTCAGATATCTCGATCCCAGTTTTTGTTCCCGATTGATCATTTCACATCTTTAATTGAATGTTTGTCTGGATATAACTATTGTTGACATAATATTGGGTGTTTTTCCACATCATGTGAAAATAATTTTTTTATGCATATTATTTTTGACAGTTTGTTTAAAAAGCGACAGTAATTACTGATCAACAGCAAAGGTGTCAGTTTTAATGACTGACAGAATGTTGCAAACATTGTGTCATTGAATTGGGTGATTGCATGTAAATTGTATAAATATCGTTTAATTCAATCAATCAGCCTCAACTTCTATCTCACACTACCAAGGACCTGGATATCAGCATTTATCTACTGCATGGACTGTAATATGAAAGCAAAAGTACAATTGATATACATGTACAACAATTTCAGGTGATGAAAATAAATATTGATCTTGAGACGAAATCTATGTCGATATTCAGATATCTCAATGTTTTTATTCATGACAGTAATGATAAATTAATGTGGTCTGAGACAGGTCATTGTTCAATTTGTTAAGGAGTTAATAATTCTGTGCACCCAACTAATTCCCTCTGAACCATTAACATAATATTCCAAATTCACAAGATGGAGGAGCAGTGCATTTTACATGTCTGTTTGGTTTTAAGTGTCTCAATGAAGCGTGACTGAAGAATCAACTGATTTCCCAGAATTCAAAAGTAAACAGCTGACATCAACATGTTAAGGGGGGGGGGGGGGGGGATTTCACAAATGGAAACAAACATTACTACAACCGAGACACGTGCTACATTGGATCTATAAGCCACGCGTGCGTGTGCGCATGTTTCTCGGCTGCACCCACTGCCACGTGGGTCACCAGACTCGGCAGTTCAGGTTCATCGCTACGCCACAACACCCCCTTATGTTTATACAACTGATATACTTGACGTTTAAATTGGCAATGAGTCTAGCACCAATAAACAAAGTCAAACATGCATCTTCAAGTTGCTTCCTTGTTAAAAGCTCGCTTTTACCAAAATATTAATGCTATGCTCTTAAAAAAACACTTGAGATTTTGGAGGTTTCCATTAATTTTACTCACTGAAGTATTAAAATAAAAATAGATAAGCAGTTACCTACCAGCATTTGAAGTAAGAGAGAGAGAGAGAGAGAGAGAGAGAGAGAGAGAGAGAGAGAGAGAGTAAAGAGAGAAGAGAGCAAGAAGAGAGAGAGAGAGAGAGAGAGAGAGAGAGAGAGAGAGAGAGAGAGAGAAGGAAACATTCTTAAAAAATACATGTTGCCCGATGCCTTACCCCTCATAAAGCCCACTATTCAAATACATGTATTTTAATTTTCAACTATCTGTTTCTAATCAGTTAAAACTGTTTCCACTAAGCTAACAAGACATTAAGGATCGACAGCAGTGAGTTTTTGATTACTAAAGTTGAAACAATAAACAACCCCCCTAAAAAAATTACAAAATGCTGTATTTCATATTTTTCTATACACCTTTAACAATCACATTCCCATTTTAAAAATGTATGATGGAGACATCATTCTGTTGTAATATTAGTAGCCAATGATATATCTCCTAGGTTTCTACGGAGCTTCTTTATGATTCCACCTTTCCACACATTACTTTTTTTTACATTAATGATTTATATCATGGTATCATATAGTAACCACAAGTATAGGGTAAAACTTGGAACATCAACTTTTGCTGTACTCAATATAAAGGTAGCTATGATGATTGCCATTTTTAAACCATTCAGCAAATACATTGACTAATGCAAGTCACGAGTCTCCGATTTGCCCAAAAGCCAATTGTCATGTAAGATATCAAAATAACAGATGTAACTTAGTAAGATTATATTTTCAAATGACAACAAAGAAGGAGCTGTATTGTTACGCCAAATATGACATGAAAAAAAATTAGAATGAAGAAAGACGGGAAGTAATGATTTCACATTGAAAGGAGTGCCGAATACAGTGACCGAGGTTACAATAATGCTACCGGTAATTACGATGTCGGAAAACAAGAGTAAAGTGACTAATTTCAAATATCGCCCATCCAAGGTCAAGGGCAGTCTGAAAAGAAGTTTGTAGCATAATCAATTACTTTACCACTTAAAGTTGAAAACAACAGAGCAGGATTTTTTTTGTGTTTGGGGAGCAATTATCACATTTTCCCACACTCCCCCCCCAGCAATTGTGTTTCTTGTATGGTTAACCAAATTAAGTGGAAAAACAACAAGAGCACCTTCAACTATTTTTCCTTTTTAAGTTTATAAAAAAATGAATTCAGTTAAGTGTGTCTTGCTTCAAATTATTATTGACATTGTATATAAAATTTGGAAAGATATATAAATAGCATTCTACCAGTACTTATAGAATTAGATGGAATTTTGTTCTATCCTTTTTTTAAAGGTTCTTTTGATCTTAACATTAAATGTACCAATAAACATTATTAATTTTTCACAATATCCTTGATTGGGTGTCAAAAACATTTTGTTTACTCTCTATGAGTTAGTCCATAAACTTTTGTTGGGTGTCAAAAAAGTGTTCTTTAGTTCTTTAATTTTTTTTATTTTACATCGAATGTAAAAAAGTTCTTTATACAGAAGACATACCAGGCTTGGATTCTTCAACACTATTTTATTTAGTTTGTTTGTACCAATCTATTTTAGCTTAATTGCAGGCAAAACTTAAAGCTTATATGTACCATTCTCGATCCCACTTCCTGGCTAGAACCAGGACTTAGTGTTGTTTTCTATGAGGCTCAAACCAGCAACCTCTGGTGTGAGAGGTCAACACTATCCACTACACTACCACCCCTCTTCATTTGAAAAACCAGTACTTAGTACTAAACAGATGAAGTATCATGCTCAAGGACACCCATAAATAACCAGGGCAGGGATCAAACCCAAGATTGTGTGACCTCTAGACCACTCGCTCCACACTGGAGTTCAGAACAATGTCTAAAAATGTCAAGCTGCAAATTCCAACCAATACATTTTGTTGGTTTAATCAGATTACCCCATGATTTCAAAATAACGAAAATATGACATAAACTTTAATATAATTACTCCACATCAAGAATCAAATTTCCCTGATAAACTTTAAAAAACAAAAAATAATCATTTAGCACAGTTCAGTTCTTGGCCAACTTATATTTTTCTACAAATCTGACAACTCTGGGAAAGTCTTTATTTTTGCCTGATATTATGAACAGGAGATGTTACTTTGCCTCGATGCATGTACAATTTTCTCTTTGAACTGATATTTAATTATCTTTCAGTGCTTTCTTCTACTGCAGAAACTGTTTGAAGCAGCTTCATCCATTCTCATTCCCTTATCAAATAACCAGCGAAACTACCAATTTATTCTAATGTTATGCTTTGAGAGATTGATAAAACAAATTTTAGGGTTAGGTCAAATATCATGCTAAACCCCATGGCTGCAACATGACTCTGATCAGATGACCATGCAGTTTTGATAGCCAGGTATTAGCGCAGTGGTGAGCTTGTTTAAATTGGCCAAGCATTCAAAATACTGGAAGGAGCCAAAAACAGGTGATAGGGTAATCAAGAAATAAAGTCCCAAGGAGTGGTTCTCAACACAACGATAGACTGGCTCACAGTCCATCGTTCAGTTCATTCTGCAATGTTTATTTTTATGATGTGATTCATCGATCAATCATCAATCAATCAGGTTGCTCAGGTATTATTAAGTTGGATTTAAATGAATTTAGAAATTGTGTCTGCTGTTTGCATATATTAAGAGTTATTAGTTTATACTTAGTTTTTTTCAGCTTGATTGCTAATGAATCTCAGAGCTTATATGAACTACTTGCGAGTCGACTTTCTGGGTAGACTCAGTGCAGATTTTGTAGTTTGAGAAGCCATCTGGTTGAGCTAGCAACCTCTAGCATGAGGGATCACCACTCTATCCACTGCACTATTGCCCTGCTTTCTAATTTATTGAGAGTTTTAAGTTCTCTGGTATATGTATATTAAAGCACTTCTCAAAAAATAAGTTTTTTATTAAATCATTATTCAAATAATTATGTTTAAAAAAAGTCTTAGACACAAGAAATAAAAGTAGACTTTAGTGCATGCTATGGTACTGTTTTATCTTAATGTAAAAATAATTATTGTCCATTAAGTTGTGTGTGTTTTTCTTGATATTTCATTATATAAATGAAAATTTCAAACTTTGTTTAAATTTGTTGGGGGTTTCATTGCTCCAGATCAAATTTTTAAAGTCTGGTATTATAATAAACATAGTTTTTCAACTTGAATTATCTGACTGTTTAATTTCAGAATTATAATAATGTTATTTCAACCAGCAGACTGATGCATCAGGTCAAAATTTATCTGGACTATTGTTTAATGTAAATTATGTTTTTACCTACACACAAGTCCTCATGATTCATGCATAAGTTACACCTCACACATGATTTTACCACCTGTTGAAGTATCCAAGATTCTCAACAAGAGGCCCAAGAGGGCCTAAAGAAGCTCTACTGACTCATAGCACTTTTTGAAATTTTCCTATGCAATAGAAACATCTGGGCGGGGGCATTTTTAACCCAAGGGACACTATTTGAACAAATCTAACAAAACTATAGTTGGTCATCATTACTACATAAACATTTTGAAAATCTGTTGGACTTTATGAGAAGAAGATTTTTTTTTAAGTTTTGGACTATATTTAGTAATGGTGTCCATCTTGAACTTTAGATAGAAAAAAAAAATCTTCTGTATAGCAATAGAAACATCCATGTTAAGTTTCAGTTTAATTGGCCTAGTTGTTTCAGAATAAATGAAAAAAGAAGAAGAGAATTTTCTGTTTCCCCATAGTATCCCTATGTAAAATTCTAAGTCCCTTCACAGGGCCCCTATAAATTTTAGCCCCTTAATTATTATCTGCAATCAAACCCCTACACATAGGGATAATTTATGCCAAATATGAACAAATCTGACATACCGGTTCTTAAGAAAACGATTTTAGTAGTTCCCAATTTTTACCCTTTTGGGGCCCCTCCTGACCCCTTAAGACAGTGGAACTCAGTCATTTTTACCTGAACCTCCTTCACCAAACAATGCTTCTGTGAAGATATAAGCAAAATCATTTCCATTAAAAAAAAATAAAAAAAATATTATGACATGTGTCCCCTAATTGAACCCTTGGGGCGGGGTAACATTTAACCCTAGGGACACCTAAGTCATCTAATGTTCATCATTACTACAGAAACATTTTGAAAAATCTGTTGGGCTATTCTTACGAAGAAGATTTTTAAGTTTTGGAATATTTTTAGTAATGGCGGCCATCTTGAATTTCAGATCGAAAAAAAAAAAATCTTCTGTATAGTCTCCTATGCAATAGAAACATCCATGTAAATTTTGGCCTAGTGGTTTTAGAGAAAGTGCTGCTAGCAGACAACAGACGACGGACAACACACCATCGTATAAGCACTTCTGGCCTTTGGCCAGTAGAGCTAAAAATGGTTGCCAAGTTAAAATAGGCCATCAGAAAAATGGAAGAGTATCACCGCCATAACTCTTAGTCTGAAATTTGTCGTTTGTTCTTTGTGCAATGGGTGTAAATGTTTCTTTTTTCTTAGGTCTTTGTGGGAAATGAAACATTTCACCTTTGTAACTTTGCTATTTGTCTATCTTATTATATCATATCATTGTAAAAGTTACTTATGTCTTGTCTCTTTGTGTCAGATTAAACATTATTTGCTGCGTAAAATGAATTTTTAGAATTTGATGTATGTGTTTCGTCTGCCGTCAGTCATGAATATCTTTTTATTCCAATGTTCACCCTCTTTGTAATGTGTGTAGGGAATGTTTTTGGACAGGGTACCAGACTATTTCTACTGTGCTGCCGCTGAAGGTCATCATTGTAATAAATCACAAGTCCCCATTATAACTTTCAGTGGATACCCCAACTTTCATTATGAAAAAAGTAAATTTCACCAATTTTACTTTTCACACAGTTTCCTTGATAAAATGAATTTAGTCAGAAACGTAATTTTTTTATTGACGCAAACATAATAAACTTATATTTTATTGTGATCATTTACCAGTTTGACATTTTAATCCAACCAAAATTAAGCTTACTATAAAAATATATACCCTGAACATCCCTATACTTTTTTCAGTCAATCAGAGAGCTCCTCTCAATGGTGGTAGCTGACCATATGTTCCATAAGTCTAACAATGAAAAAAAACAACACCGATTCTACTAGGGACCAGTCGTTATTCTTTCATATATGTCTAGTGGCACCTGTCGTCATAATTGACAATGCAAGCTGTGTATTTGTCATTGTTACATGTGCCAAAGTGCATTGTACAACATGCTTACTGCATAGTTTAACGTTTGCAATTCGAATCCTTTTTAAACATGTGATTATGCTGAACTCGTTATATTATGACAGGAAGTATGTAACTTTTACAATGATAGGATATAGTAGGATGGACAAATAGCAAAGTTACAAAGGTGAAATATTTCATTTCCCACAAAGAAGTAAGAAGAAAGAAACATTTACACCCATTGCACAAAGAACAAATGACAAATTTCAGCCTAAGAGTTACGGCTGTGATACCCTTCCATACAGAATAATGTTTTTGTTTTTCTCTCCTTTTCAATCCTTTTTTTTTTAAACTTGAATAGGTAGGCAATGATTTTTTTTAAGTATCAAAATAAATTTTCATACTTAAAAATGCAATTAATGTATTCAATGTTATTGACTTGATAAAATGTACTGTCTCCGAAGTCTGAATAAAAGAGGTTGCATTTTTTTATAATTAGGTAGGGAGAGACCAAACAAACAATGTTTTTAGCCTCAATACATAAATACTCAAAATCCATTTTGTATCCAGTCTATAAGATGCAGGCAAGATTAGTTTTACAACTAACCTACCCAGCAGCAGGTTACAGGTGGGAGGGGTTTTGTGGTTTATTGGATAAAACTGAATTTGATAAAACAGGCCCCAAGGTCACTGGGTCACAGTGTCAAACCAATGACTTCATTCATGGTTTTTCAGAGGCTTTATTCATCTGTTCATGAGTCAATACATGACAGGCCCAGCCAGATTGTGACATCATTGACAAAAATCACAAAGCTGATTAATAGGATTACTGTGGATTATTATAATCTGCACTTCAACAGACTTCTCAATGTACAGGTAACAGATATCTATGTCTGGATCTGACCGCTGCTTTTCACCAGTTTCTATCGGAGTGTTCAACACAGAACTGTGGTATCAACATAAAAGTTAACGAAGCAAATACAACAGTTTATATTTGGAGTTAATTGTGAACTGTAAAATTTCCAGTTTTATAATATTTTGTCTCCCCTTTACCAAGATAAAAAGAGACATAGATGTTCCTTTTGCGTCAACGGCCGCATCCACAATTGAACTTCCAAGTTTTTGTGTTCAGCTGTTTCTCAGAAAGTGTTTGACCTGGAGTTAATGGTCTGTAGTTATAAAGTCAGTAAGTTCAACAGTTTTCTCAAAACCATGCAACATTTGTTTTTGTGAGCTTGGCCTTGACCTCTACATATGAATAACTTAGCCCATACAACGTAAATTTTTGTGTGTTTTGTTCTGTTTCTCAACCAACAGTTTGGCCAGAATCACCAAATTTGATCCCTAGCTGTTTAATGAGTAGTACTAACCAAAACCATACAGCATTTATTTTGGCGACCTTGACCTTTATGAAGAATAACTTACAATTTGCTAAGTTTTTGTGTTAAGTTCCATTTCTCAAAAACTGTTTGGTCTAACAACCAATTTAGTATTAAAATGAGTAATGACCATCAAACAAAATACAATCAAAACATAGCAAGACAGTGCAATGGTTACAGTGTTGGCATCCCCAGTGCACGAAGGTCACAGATTTGATCCCCAGGTCCACTTGATGTCCTCTCACCAAAACAAGACTCGATATTTATTCTACCTAGAAAATGGACTTAAAAACTCTAAGCTTACTTGGCAATTTAGAATTAAATAAATTATCACAAACTAAAAAAATATTTAAGATAAATAAACAGAAAATATGAACTGAATGTAAAGCTGTTAAACAAATAGCGGACCACCACGTCATATTTAAGACTGCTTTATAATATAAAAATTGCTTATTTATCATTTGTAACAGCCCTTCATGGCACCCCAAACAGATAAATCCCCACAGCCGTAAACTAAGCTATGATAGTACAGGAGATAGGCAGACATTAAGTTTTATGAATGAACAGCAGCCTCCGCCACCACCACCACGGTGGCGCGCAGCGGCTGCTGCTGCCATCTCTACATAACAACTGCAATAGATTGGCTTTCAGTTTGGTAAACTTCCAAACGCATACATATAATTCCTGGCTTGACAGCAAACATGCACAAGTTAACAGATATCATATGGAAGGAGTGCAAAGAAAATGGGAAAATGTAGTTTATTTTATCATGTGTAAAGAGATTCAGTTGTGAATAGTTTTTGCTTAGAAATTTATTTAAGAATAAACCAAGTTTTGTTGATTAGCTCTCAATGCAGTTTGTTTAGAAATAATATTGCCTCAGGACTTCCTGTGTCCGTAATATCACATAAAATGGGAATGAAATAGGAACTGCTGTTTCTGTACACAAACTACAGTTTGGTATACACACATGTTTTCCAATCTCACACTTTAAAATTTGGGGTCATTGTCCCCCATATGATGAGACTTTAATGAGTTGAGGTAATTTGATTAAATAGTGTGACCAAAGCGCAAAATTGATGGATATGGACAAGCTTGTTTTTTAAACTGTGACAAGACACTTTTCTTGTTAAACCCCTGTGCAATATTTTAATATAACACACACTATCCATACGTTGTTTTTTTTGTTTGATATCAGTCACAGAAAAATTACAAGAGATTGACTATTTAAATGCAACATTAAGCTTACAGAATAGTAATACAAATTTACTGAGGTAAAAATGAGAGTCCCAACCAAGGGTACAGTTGTGAATGTCTGACTGTGATCTAGTCCAGTCAGAGCATCAGACCCATAATTGACAGGTTGTGAGAGTGAACCCTATCACAGCCCAGAACTGACAGGTTGTTAGTGTGATCCCAACCACAGCTCAGAAATGACAGGTTGTGAGTGTGATCCCCACTGCAGCCCAGAATTGACAGATTGTGAGTGTGATCCCCACCACAGCCCAGAATTGACAGGTTGTGGGTGTGATCCCCACCACAGCCCAGAATTGAAAGGTTGTGAGTGTGATCCCAACCACAGCCCAGAACTGACAGGTTGTGAGTGTGATCCCCACCATAGCCAAGAACTGACAGGTTGTGAGTGTGATCCCCACTTAGCCCAGAAATGACAGGTTGTGGGCGTGATCCCCACAAAGCACCACAGCCCAGAACTGAGTGGTTGTGGGTGTGATCCCCACCACAGCCTAGAACTGACAGTTTGTGGGTGTGATCCCCACCACAGCCCAGAACTGACAGGTTATGAGTGTGATCCCCACCACAGCCCAGAACTGACAGGTTGTGAGGGTGATCCCCACCACAGCCCAGAACTGAGTGGTTGTGGGTGTGATCCCCACCACAGCACAGAACTGACAGGTTGTGGGTGTGATTCCCACCACAGCCCAGAACTGACAGGTTGTGTGAGTGATCCCAACCACAGCCCAGAACTGACAGGTTGCGAGTGTGATCCCCACCACAGCCCAGAGCTGACAGGTTGTGTGAGTGATCCCAACCACAGCCGTGAGTTGTGACCTTCAGTGAGATACTTTTAGTTGCCTTTGTACTGGTACAACCGGGGCAGACATTGAGCAAGATTTAAGTTGAAAAATGATGACTCAATCAATGTAAAATAAATACTTTCAAACGTTTAAATTGTCTCAAAACATGGCATCCTGTTTAAAATGTAAAGTTTTAGTCGTGCATTGTTTCCGTGCTGTTTCATCACTGTACCATGTGTTGCGAAGGATGTGTACCAATTTTAAGTACACATGATACACGATGTTAGTTCTTCATTTTTTTTTTTGCTCAGTGATATATAACAGCCGATTACAAACTGTTTTATTTAAGCATGTGATCGGAGGCGCATGGAGGAGACATTTATCTTTTTACTCTGTCTGAGGTACTTTGAAGGGAACATTCAATTTTACAGTCAATGCTATTTCTGTTATTGCCAGAACAGAACAATTTGAAGACACAGTTGTAGCATTATAAATTGCCAGTACCATTATTGCCAGTATCTAGTTTAAGACTAAATATTTCTATTGCCAGTACCAAGTTAAAACTAAATAATAATGTCTCTATTGCCAGTACCAAGTTAAGACTAAATAATAATGTCTCTATTGCCAGTACCAAGTTAAGACTAAATAATTATGTCTCTATTGCCAGTACCAAGTTAAGACTAAATAATAATGTCTCTATTGCCAGTACCAAGTTAAGACTAATAATAATGTCTCTATTGCCAGTACCAAGTTAAGACAAAATAATTATGTCACTATTTCCAGTAGCAAGTTAAGACTAAATAATAATGTCACTATTGCCAGTACCAAGTTAAGACTAAATAATTATGTCTCTATTGCCAGTACCAAGTTAAGACTAAATAATAATGTCTCTATTGCCAGTACCAAGTTAAGACTAAATAATTATGTCTCTATTGCCAGTACCAAGTTTATGAATAAATATCTGAATTGCCTGGTGAATACCAAGTTTAAGACTTAATATTTCCCTATTGCCAGTACCAAGTTGAAAAGTATAATATTGCCAGTATGAGATTACCAGTTGAAGACCCAATATATTATGTATTTTGTATTTTCAAGTATTATCATGCCATAAAGTAACAAAGAAATAATCTAACTAACCCTATAATCAAGGTCAATCTGCTATTCTATTCGCTACCTAGAAAAAAATACAGTCACTGTTATGTGATTAGCCTGCTATGTACTTTTGGAATAAATAATTATATTATTGTATTGCCACTGTATTGTAACTAGCACAGTTTAAAAACAGGAAGCTGTCAATTTTTCATGCTATCAACAATAAATGTATTTATGTACCATATTAACAAGCTTTTATAAGTAAGTGCAGACCAACACTATATTACTGGTCTGTTACCCTTGATGGCAGACCAATCCTCTATCATACTGATCTGTAAGCCCTTGATGGCAGACCAACACTCAATAATACTGGTCTGTTAGCACTTGATGGCAGACCAACACTATAATACTGGTCTGTTAGCCCTTGATGGTAGACCAACCCTCAATAATACTGGTCTGTTAGCCCTTGATGGCAGACCAACACTATAAAACTGGTCTGTTAGCCCTTGATGGCAGACCAACCCTCAATAATACTGGTCTGTTAGCCCTTGATTGCAGACTTAGCCTCAATAATACTGGTCTGTTAGCCCTTGATTGCAGACTAACCCTCAATAATACTGGTCTGTTAGCCCTTGAATGCAGACTTACACTATAATACTGGTCTGTTAGCCCTTGATGGTAGACCAACCCTCAATATTACTGGTCTGTTAGCCCTTGATGGCAGACCAACACTATAATACTGTTCTATTAGCCCTTGATGGCAGACCAACCCTCAATAATACTGGTCTGTTAGCCCTTGATTGCAGACCAACCCTCAATAATACTGGTCTGTTAGCCCTTGATGGCAGACCAACCCTCAATAATACTGGTCTGTTAGCCCTTGATTGCAGACTAACCCTCAATAATACTGGTTTGTTAGCCCTTGAATGCAGACCAACCCTCAATAATACTGGTCTGTTAGTCCTTGATTGCAGACCAACCCTCATTAATACTGGTCTGTTAGCCCTTGATTGCAGACCAACCCTCAATAATACTGGTCTTTTAGCCCTTGATTGCAGACCAACCCTCAATAATACTGGTCTATTAGCCCTTGATGGCAGACCAATGCTCAATAATACTGGTCTGTTAGCCCTTGATTGCAGACCAACCCTCCATAATATTGGTCTGTTAGCCCTTGATGGCAGACCAACCCTCAATAATACTGGTCTGTCAGTTCTTGATTGCAGACCAACCCTCAATAATACTGGTCTGTTAGCCCTTGATTGCAGACCAACCCTCAATAATACTGGTCTATTAGCCCTTGATTGCAGGCCAACCCTCCAAAATATTGGTCAGTTAGCCGTTGATGGCAGACTAACCTTCAATATTATTGGTCTGTTAGCCCTTGATTGCAGACAAACCCTCAATTATACTGATGTTAGCCCTTGATTGCAGACCAACCCTCAATAAAACTGGTCTGTGAGCCGTTGATTGCAGACCAACCCTCAATAATACTGGTCTGTTAGCCCTTGATTGCAGACCAACCCTCAATAATACTGGTCTGTTAGCCCTTGATGGCAGACCAACCCTCAATTATACTGGTCTGTTAGCCCTTGATTGCAGACCAACCCTTAATAATACTGATCTGTTAGCCCTTGTATGCAGACCAACCCTAAATAATACTGGTCTGTTAGCCCTTGAATGCAGACCAACCCTCCATAATATTGGTCTGTTATCCCTTGATTGCAGAATAACCTTCAATAATACTGGTCTGTTAGCCCTTGATTGCAGACCAACCCTCAATAATACTGGTCTGTAAGCCCTTTATCGCAGACCAACCCTCAATAATACTGGTCTGTAAGCCCTTGATGGCAGACCAACCCTCAATAATACTGGTCTGTTAGCTCTTGATTGCAGACCAACCCTCAATTATACTGGTCTGTTTGCCCTTGATTGCAGATTAAGCCTCAATAATACTGCTCTGTAACTCCTTGATGGCAGAAATATTCAATTCAATGCCTTCCTTATAAAACTTTATATTTTCCTAGAACTTGATTGATACCAAGGTCACCTTTTCAAGTGTGATAATCAGCCACTAGATCATGCTCTCCACAACAATAAGAGAAACAGACTATCAGGAATTAAAATGAGTTTATCAGGAAAAATCAATATAAATGTTTAAAAAACAAAATTATTTTTTAAAATGGATACATGTTGTATGGTGTCTAGAATCCCTTTCAACAATTTTTTAGTCATATCGCGACGGTGTCTACTTGATTCTGTATTCTAAGCGCTGTCACACTGGAGTATGATGTCACAGACACATGGTATGATACCCCACCCAGTCACATTATAATGACACCGGGCCGACCAGACCTAGAACTGTCCTCTAAATGCTGAGCAGCAAGCCAGGAAGTTTCTACTACCATTTTTAAAGTCTTTGGTATGACCTGGCCGGGGATTGAACCCACAACCTTCCACATGTGTGGCCGACGCTCTACCACTAGACCACGCCGCGGTCTCTAAAATGGATACAAAGCCTCTCATTATCATTAATAAATAAAAATACTGAATTATTTGGTATTTCAAATCTGTCAAATAGTGACCAAAAAAATGTTTTAAATGGAGTGCTGAAATTGAAATGAAATCCATATTCTAAAAATAGATAGTATACAAATACTGATTGATGATCTTCAGCTTGGCATTTAGACTTTTTCCTACAATGAAACAAATTCTACAATATGTATCAAATAACTGAAAAAATAAAATAAAATTGTGTAACTTATCTGATACATCACGGAATACATTGCAATTTATAGCAGGACATCTATTTTAGTCTAACCTAGGAACGTAGGTCAAGTTAGGTAATCCCTTTTCAATATATTATTTTGGCATGTTTAAATAGACACCTTTATGGCAATAGTGGATTAGTGAGCATAATATATATAAGCATGATATATTGGACAATATTTGAAAAATCTTGATATATAGAGGTTCTTGCTTTAAAGTCGACTCTACAAGTCACATGGTTATCCTTCAATTCTGTATTTGCTGTTTTTTTATCCAGGATTTCAGAAGTGGGTATGAAATGAAGAAGGCCTAAGGTTTTAAGTGTGGGTGCTGAATAATTCTTAAATTAAATGCGACTTATAAAAGAAGTTTATTATTCACAAAATAAGCACAAAAAATGGACCCAAAGCATGCAAACATAAACAACAATTTTTTATCTTATTAATTTTGACCTGCTGTATTTAGGGTTACCTGCTGTAATAAAGCCCCCCCCCCCCCCCCACAAACTGCAAAATATTTAATTTTTAAAGCAACATAGCTCAAACAAATTCCATTTCAATTATGGTATGAATGAAGATATTACAGTCAAACCTATCTCAAGCAGCCAGTCAAGGGAAGGAGCAAAAATGGCTTTTAAGACAGGTTGTTGCTTAATACAGGTTAATTTGTTATGGAAGCATAAAAATGGAAATTAGCAAATGTGACTGCTTAAGACAAGTTGCTGCTTAATAGAGGTGACCGGTTACACAGGTCTGACTGTATATGGGTCATGTATTGGATGATTACACCTGGGGAACCCGGGGAAAACCTACATGTACTGCACTAGGGTTCCCGAAGATCCGCTAGCATTATAACGATGTTGAAACTTAAGATTCAAATATAGGTTGCAATGATTGTTGTGCCCTCAACATCACTAATCTGACAATAGAAATACAACTTATGACCTTGGTTAAATTTAGAATAAACCCAAATTCTTTAAATTTTGCCAGTTTAATATTGCATATAGCCAAACCTGTCTTAAGCAGCCCATCAAGGGAACAAAAGTGGCCTATTAAGACAAAGTGTTGTTTAATTGAGGTTAATTTGCTCTGAAAGCATATAAATGGGAAATAACGAATTTGGCTGCTTGATAGAGGTGACCGGTTACACAGGTTTGAATGTATTTTAATAAATTGCAAACAAACCTTTTTAATGGAAGCTCCAGCCCATTTCTATAATTCTGCCATTTTTCACTACCAAACAATTACATTTATTAATAATTGAAACATGTGCACCACTGACCCCTCTCTGGTTTGTCAACAACACTTTCTTCACGCTGACATAATCACATTTTCCTTCACACCAATTTCGTTTTTCCACAACCTAACAGAAAAGAGTGATCTAACTATTGTAATTATTGGTTTTTGCGGTCCCACGCAGGTGACAACAAGATGCTATCTCTCCAAAGACGCATCAATTATACCAATTATCTGGGAAATTTAGCAACAATCTAATTCTATATACATTAATATCACAAAACATATCACATGTTCATCGACATATCTCCATGTGCTGTTGAGTAGATATTGAGTTTTCTTTCAAACAACAGAATGGGCATGGAAACTTTTTTTCACATAACTGTGCAAATAGCGTCTATTAAATTTAATTTCTGAAATTCAAAAAGAGGTAATTGAGACCAGGTGGACAATCAAATTATGTAGCGCTCTTTTGAATAATGTTTAAAATGGGAAATAACACATACAGAAATGGTCATTCAATTTCTTTAAAATTTAGTTGTCTCCCATTACCAAAAGTAATCCATATAGGGTATTTGGTATGAGTGACCTGATGGAGATGGACACATTTGTGTATTGAAGTAATTGAATTAAACAAATACTTCAAAGCAATGATGACAGGGGCACTGTCTTGTGTCTTTGTCTTTATCAATAGACACTAACTTTAGTTTACCTTTCTGCCTTCCATATTAACAACATTCTATTTTCAGTTTCAAATAAATATCTACACAATCCTTTTTATTTTTTTAGGATTGACAACTGAAGGTCTTCAATTAATGAGAAACTGAAATAACAAATAGTTACTGTAATGGAGAGACGGAGTTACTGGAATTGAAAGATAGAGGGATTGAGAGATGGAGCTACTGGAATGGAGAAATTGAGAGATGGAGCTACTGGAATGGAGAGATAGAAGTACTGTAATGGAGAGACAGAGCATCTGGAATGGGGAGAATGATGAAGTTACTGGAATGGACAGGACAGATGGAGGGATTGAGAGATTAAGATACTGTAATGGAGAGATGGAGTTACTGGAATTGAAAGATAGAGGGATTGAGAGATAGAGCTACTGGAATGGAGAGATTGAGAGATGGAGCTACTGGAATGGAGAGATAGAAGTACTGTAATGGAGAGATGGAGTATCTGGAATGGGGAGAATGATGAAGTTACTGGAATGGACAGATGGAGGAATTGAGAGATTAAGTTACTGGAATTGAGAGATGGAGTAACTGGAATGGAGAGATGGACAGATTGAGAGATGGAGTTACTGGAATGGAGATGGACAGATTGAGAGATGGGGTTACTGGAATGGAGAGATGGAGTAACTGGAATGGAGAGATGGAATGAATAAATAGGGTTTTACAGCGTACCAACACATTATAGGTTATTCGACGCCAACAGGAAGGAAGAATCCAGGTTCACTCTACATGTACAAAAACAACAAATTAACATACAGATTGAAAAAACACACCAACAAATGAATATGCAGAATGAACCTAGAACCTTGATACCTGCAGAACTGCAGAGTTTCAGCAAATTCTATCGTATTACTCAAATTGTCACTTCTTATGACATGCATGAGCCACAATGGTCCTATTCTTGCCATCACTCATATGGCTCCCTGAAACCACACAGGGGTTCATAATTTAACCACACTAGTGAACATGATAAAAAAACGATAAAAAGAACATGACACCCATTCAGAGGATTCTTACCCCTCTGCAGAGATTGGCAGTGATTCTATTCTTACCCGGAACCACACCGGCTTAGAGAGATGGAGTAATTGGAATGGAGAGATGTAGGGATTGAGAGATGGAGCTACTTGAATGGAGAGATGGAGTAACTGGAATGGAGAGAATAATGGAGCTACTTGAATGGAGAGAATGATGGAGTTACTTGAATTGAGAGATGGAGTTACTGGAACTGAGAGATGGCCAGTTTTATGTATTTTGTTATAATGACCCTGCTTTGGGCCCAGTTGATCACTGTTATCAGATGAACTTTCATTTTCATGGTACAGTCTAACCTGTCCTTGCGGATTGCAATAGGTCTTGTTTAAATTATAATTGAATTAATTTTTATCAGCTATGAAAGCGGGTGCGAATGCAATGGAAAAACGTTATTTTTTCATATCATAATACGATTGACTCGATGCATATTGTACACAATATTTGCTGCGAAAAGAAAGTGTTCACTTTGGATGAATTAAACATCTGAATTTTCGGAAAAGGTGTCGATAAAACACAGAATCAGAATGTGTCCGTAACCGTGAAATAATGGAAGAATACGAGCTGCACTGTTTTACTGGATTGTACGGCGTCTGCTAAATGAAAAATTCATACGGAAATTGAAACATAATGATTTTTAATTTTATAACATAAATTATTTATTTATTTATTTAAATGAGCTTCTATATATTATAGTGTCAGTTCAAATATTTTCTTCCTGCAGAATTTTTCTCCCCCCCCCCCCCCCCCCCCCCCCCCCCCCCCGAGTACAACTTACAGGCATAGTACATGTACCATCATGTGTGATCACTTTTTATCTGTCTCAATAAACATCATGACTTCAGCTTTCTCTGTAAAAATATGGACCCTCCATTAAGCAGCCACCTGTGTTAAGCAGCTAGTTTGGCCATTTCCCTTGGGTGGCTGCTTAATACAGGTTAGACTGTATTTTGAAATTTAAATTATAAATATTTTCATTGATGGTTGTAACAAAATTGCACTTGCTATGAAAAACTTTGAAATTGAAAGATCTTGAACATACAGTATGTGAACTAATTTTGAACTTTGAACTACTCAGCCAAGGGTCTAACCCATAACCTCAAGCATGTGAGGAGGATGCTCTATCAGAACACTGCTATGGCTTCATCTTAAAATCATGATCAATTTAATTCCGCAATCCGTATAATTAGTGGCTTTGCTGCATTCTGTAATTCTTTGAAAACGGTATAGCCTATAGGTAAATGTTTATATGCTAAAAAACTCTGAAGACTTTACAAACACTTTTTAAGTTTTTATTATGTACACACACCTATAACATATTACAAATACCGATGTAAATAACTATAACACAGCTATGCCTGTGCTGATGTAAGCTTCAAGTTTAGAATATTGCATGTTTGTTTTGATGAACTAGGCTTCATGATAAATTAATGTTTGTACATTGTGTTTTTTGTCCAATGTTTTGCAAGTTTAAATACATAATTTATAACTACTCGACCTTCAACCATATTAATAATTAAAAAACATTTATAATTAATGGAATTTCCAGGTATATTCAGAAGGATGGACCTGTGAAAAAGTGTGGGTGATTGGTTTTCAAACATAATATGCTTGTTCTAAAAACTTTTTGCTTTCTCTCATAATTAAGTCACATGTTCTTGGAAGCCACCGTGGTGACTAGTTGTCAATACTCACCAACTATAAATAATAACTGGATTATAAACTGATTCAGCTATTTTGAAACTAAGTCATTCTCTATTTAACCTTCCGTATTAGGGGTGTTTGTAGTATGATAGCAGATTTATCTGTTACATAAACTATAAAATAAACTAGATATCAATATTAAGTGTTTGTACCACTGTCTGTTCCGATAGCATAGTGGTAACGGTTTTAACTGTCAACCCAAATGTTACTGCATTAACTGGTTCTCTACATTGATTGGCCTTGCCTTATTAAACAGAAGCTGAAATTCTGTTGCTTCCCTATTCAAACATTTTCCTCTAATTGAGGCCAAAACAATTCCCAAAATGGTAAAAAAAATTATTCCCAAAATGGAGGGAATTTTTTTCTTTTCCAATTGTTTGTTTATTAGAGGATAAAAAAAACTACTGGATATGAAGTATCACTGTAAATATCTTGTAGCATCTGATAATTATTGGTTAGCACATGAACTTGACAGTGTTACATTTTATTTTCCAGTTTGCTAAAGTCTTAAAAAAATCCCAAATTGTTGAAAGTGATACCAAACACCATACAACAACAACACCAGTCTTGTAGATGACCTTGACCTGTAACCCTTGACTTTGAACTATAGGTATACTGCAGTTGGTTTGGGATAAGGTGTTGGGGCGGGGTGGGATGGAGGGTGGGGGGTGTTGACCTACCTGTACTATCATCTGACAGGTCTTCAAAGGATGACACCCGTCGCAGATTGTTCAGTGTTGGCACTCTATGATCTTCTGTACTCTCTTGACGTCTAAAATAGAGTGGGATTTCACATGGCTCTGGGTCATAGGTCACCTGGAAAATAGCAATATGTTGTTTTTTTCATCCGTCCCTTTACCAAAATATTTGATTTACATGAAAAACCCAGCCCTGCAACCTCCAGATTAGGCGGCCAAAACTCCATCCACTGCCTACTGCCCCATTAAAATATAGCTTCTTCATCTACCTCTATATCCAGCAATTCTCTGTGACACTTGAAACCAAAAAGGTAGTGTAGTGGATAGTGTTGGCTGCTCATGTCAGATTGCGGGTTCAATCCCCAGCTTGACCTGCAGAGGTTCTACCCAGGAAGCGGACTCGAGAGTGGTTCAAATAAGCTCTAAGTTTTCTTTGCAATTAAGCTCAAGTAAATTGCTTTAAACTAACTGCTCCTGAGACTTACAATCCTCTTTTGCCCCTGTGCTGTACATTACGTTTAATTGAAAATATTATGAAATGTAATAAACAACAATGATGTAAATGTTCATGGTCCATTACTTCCAAGACAACGCAGCACATTGATTATCAATTACCTAGAATAGCACCTACTTCAGAAAACCATACTAAATATCGATCATACAATACTTTCAATGTTTGTTTCATTCTCATACGAAACAATCACATCACCTGCTTTGTAACTATTTTTATAATGACATACAAGAAAATAAGAAATGTGTCTAATGACATGGATATCTCTGCATTTAATTTAAGTTTTCTTTTTTCAAAAGACTGAAAAAAATGTCTAAGGCAGGAAAGCAATTAAATTGTTGTGTAAAAAGTATTTACAAATTATGAAATCATCAAACTTCCCTAAGACAATCACTACTGCGATATGCACAACCAAACTTGGTACAGATACGAAATTCTTACCAATGTGTGGGAAGAGTAAAGGAACTTTCATGATTTTTTTTAATGGATATATTTTATTCCATGTCAGAGACATAATATGCAAAATGTTCAGGTATCAATACAAACTATTTTATTTTGAAACTGAATAATTGAAATGGTAACAGTCCACAAGTGAACATTAATATCTTACAAGTAATATTTGAAGTGTGGATATTAGACAACAAATTCTACTGATTAAAGAAATTAAAAAAAGAGTAAAAATAAGAGAAAGAAAAATTTAAAGATGAGAAGCTGTATGCAGTACAGTTTTTGTAATTTTAGTTTACATGTTGCCCAAATTAATTTCATGTGACCCAAATTTGCTTATTGCAATATGTCTTTCTATCTGCTTAGTTTTTTTGTATGTACAGTATCATGAAGGCTATAATACTAGGAAACATAAAAAATATTTAGCAAGTAAAATTATGCAGTTCAGTAAGTTAAATGTGGATGAGTCACATAACCGAACGCTATATTTTGATGTTTGCAGAACAAAGATTGTCCAGGTCATATAAAATGGCATTCCCAAAACAACTATTCAAGAGTTTCTGGATGTCCATCACAAAAATTAATATACTTGAATCAACTATTGTACACTTTGATAAAAATTAATTAATAATACTGTTAATAATAGTGTTTTCTCCAGAGCGTGTTTCGACACAATTAAATCTCATTTGATGCAATCAAGTTTGTTCAGTGCGTCCACTATGACGCAACCTCAAAAATACAGAAATTCAAATTACGCATATTTGTTTCGGCAAGCTGGTTTCAGAGTTATTTTTACAATGCTAGCTGTTTTGACAGATCACATGGTCTGATTCAGGGAAATCCCAGTCACGCGGTTCTACTAAGTTACGTAAACTCTTTTATTGGTTATTAAGGCAATGTTGATGCAAATGCATCACATACATAATTTTCCGCAAATCAATAGTGTCGTTTGGAGATAACATCTATGGAAACAAACGTATCTGCAACAATAGCACTGACATATACCTAGTTATAGGTTGTTTGTATATGAAGATGAAATATGGAAAGTGTGAAACTTTTAAAAAAAGTTGTTTAAAATGTACGGATGATACTTTATTAGAATTTTTTTTTATTTGGTTTTCTATATGGTATTGGAATGCGCATGCGCGGCATTTTAATACCAGTTTAAACATCGGCTGGTCCAAGTTTTACTGTGGTATTCCTGGTGCTGTTTATGTTTCTTTAATGGATGATTAAAACACGGTGTCATCAAAAATGTACACAAATGAGCTGACCACACCAAAAACATCGCCACTTCAGGTAAAACATGTCTTGTAACTTTTTTAATATTATAACAATCCACACGGGATAAAGAGCACCATACCTGCCCAACAGTAAACATAACAACAGTAGTGTTTGATGTTTTGCATCTTGCATATTCTTTTCTGGAAAACGAAAAATGTTTTTTAAAAAATTGTAGGAGTACTTCCACACCCAAGTGAAAGAGAAGTAGATTTTGTGCTTATTTCATGAAATAAAGACAATTAAAAACAAATTTGATATCAGCAACCTGTATTATTATGAAAAAATGATATTTTTTCATGTCTTAAAGAACGTCCAATGGTTTTTTAATAGAAACGGAGAATGAAATGATGATGAGAACGTCCACACTCTGATTTTATGAGTTCTTCCGCACCCAATGTGTGTCTTCAAAGAGATGCAAAAATCATGCAACTTAATGACATATACTGTTGAAGGGCATTCTGTTTGTAATTTACCAGTTCCATATCGACGCTTCCAAAATGTTCTATCGATAGCAAAGTATATCGTGTTACGGCTAATTGGGAGACAACATAAGTCACAACATACTTTGTCAGGTACTGCTCGCACTTTGAGTACATCGTAGTACACTGTACAATGACAACTCGTCTGGGTGCTGAAACTCAGGCTGAAGAGTGCTTCTCTTTTTTCTTCTTAATGGCTTTTACTAAATGTATGAAGACTGAGATTTGATGGACATATAAGAACATTAATTTATCAATACGTCTATTTCGTGTTTTTTCATTTCAAGATTGCATTGCCGATATTGAAGCGATGGTCCATTTTCAAATCCCAGTAAGTCAACATTGCCGGAGCTTTGCGTTGGTCCTTGCTTTATCATTTTACCACACCATAACTCAAACAGGCTGTCAGGTGATTGATATTTTTACTTTTGCTTTCCAGTATATCTAAATATATTCCTGGTCTTCTTTCACTATCAACATTAAAATGATCTAACTAACAAAGGACTGTTGGATAATGAAGTTAACTTTTGATTTAATTGGAAAATGTTTGCTTTAAGAGACTTTTCCCTGCATGAGCTCTGATTCAGTCTTGAAACCTCCCATGAAATAAACAAAACGTCCGCCAAAGATACTCCACTCAAGTTTCCAAATGATTTTTGTTTTATGTAAAAAGCGCAATCGTGTAGTATTCTGACATTGATACCACCGTACAACATCGTAAAAGGAAGCAATGATGGCTGTTGGGAATATCCCTGTATATGCTGAAAAAAAAGCAATAAAAGCTTCATCAAGGGTGTTTTCTTCCGACAATGTTTGCATAACGCATGATACTAGGTATGACATTTCTTTGGTTGTATCAGATAGGCCGTTACGCTTTTCTGTGCTTTCAGTTGCATTTGTTTCTTCATTTTGTCTATGCTTCAATGGATTTCTGAGATTCACTGGGTCAGTTGATATTCAGTTATAACGGTTTGATCATTTGAACTTTGTGTATTAGTTTTTTCTGTAAATGGTAGTTCCCGTGTAGTGCACAATAATAAGTATTTCACATTAACAGTTACTGACAGTAGCGTGTTTCTTTTAAATTCGAATTCAGATTTATATTTAGTTTTACGTTCAGTGTTTACACCTTCTACTTCGTTCCAGCTCAAAAAGGTGAAGTCAGAAACTTCAGACTCCTGTCCAGTTTCGCTGTGTATGTTAGTAAAATTCTCATAGGATTGGGGCATATGTCAACAGAATTGACTGAAACTTCATTTGGTCAAATTTCATTCATGTGGTTTCTGGCAAATAAAGAGCATATACAATTATGTTTAAATTGTTTTGATAATGGAAAAGCTTGGTATAAAAATGATCCAAAATTAATATTGATGGCGATTTAAATGGGGATTTTTATTTCTTTTCTGGCTTTAAAGGAGTAAATGTGATTTTTACTATAAAAATGTTGTGTATAGCCATATTGTCAGGGCAGCATACTGATATTTCAATTTTCATATTTTCAAGACTTTGACTTTTTGTCTATGGAGGTTAAGGTTAGATATCAGCTTTCTCATTGTCAACAAACTGAGACACATAAACAATTGGAATAGGAGACACATAAACAATTGGAATTGTTTATTGGAATAGGAGACACATAAACAATTAGACACATAAACAATTGGAATTGTTTATTGGAATAGGAGACACATAAACAATTGGAATAGGTTTATAATGAAAAACTGAAATACACACTAAACAGAAATAATTTCTCTCAATCAGTAAACCCATTAATTTTGCAGTTTCTATTTCAAGAGGCTCCCAAAATAGTAACCATTTTTTTAACGTTCTCTTTTAGTATTTTCTAAAACAAGGGCAGTAATATTTGAGATTCCCTTATTTACATTCCCCCCCAAAAAAGTAACAGGTCATAACATTAGAGCAGTGATCCAATATACAAGGTCAACATTTTAATTGATCTCAATTAATAAGGGATTAACAGAAACTATGTCTGTCTTCAAAGGTTAGGCTATTCATTCCAGTAGCATACAATGTATACACATATATTGCACTGAAATTTTGGACAAAAATAAAATGCTTATTTTAGATTCACCAAGGAATTATTACATGTATTAAATGTCCAATATCTACAGAACTCTTGCAATATCCTTTTAATAGTTGTGCTTCTGATGAATTTTTCATGTATCGCCCATTTTTGGAATTTCTTTTCATCATGTTTATTTATTCAAGTGCAATATATGCCAAAAGATTAGAAAAAATCCAAGTTATCTAAGAGTAATAGGGCATTACCCCTTGAAAATAACAATTAATCTGTGTTTTGTTGTCACCTTTGTGACAGTTTTAATAGTGAACGGAGAGGTGATAAAACATCAATGATGTTAATTTCATTTCAACGACGAATGTAGAAACTCGAACGACCAACAGATCCCATAAATTCGGTGTAGCCTTATTTTGATACCATATCTACTAAGGCTAACTGTGTGAGGCATGTTACAACCCCACATTCAACATTTTGGGTCGTACTCGAACGGCCTGTGGTACCTGACAAAGTATGTTGTCACCCAGTTAGCCGAACTTATTGAAAGCGTCAATATGGAACTGATAAATTACAAACAGAATTCCCTTTGACATGTCATTTAGCTGCATACTTTTTGCATCTCTTTTAAGACACCCGCACATTGGGTGTGGAAGTACTCCTATAAAATCAGAGTGTGGAAGTTCTCATTATCATTTCATTCTCCATTTCTACTGAAATATCATCGGATATATTATTTTTTCATAATGATACAAGGCACCGATATGAGATGTTTCTTTATTTGTCTTTATTTCATGAAAATACATCCAAACTATTTCTCTTTTACTTGGGTGCGGAAGTACTCCTACAAATTCTCAAAACCTTTTCTGTTTTCAGGAAAAAAGTACGCTAGGTGCATAAAATCTAATACTACCGCCATTAATTTAACTATTGGGCAGGTACGATGCTCTTTATCCTGTGTCGATTGTTATAATAATAAAAAAGTAACAAGACATTTATTACCTGAAGCAGTGGTGTTTTTGGTGTGGTAAGCTCATTTGTGTACATTTTTTATGATGTTGCAAAGTTTGTTTCCCGACCATGTAAAAGGTTATTGAAAAAAGAAATGAACTTTTAAAAAATTATATTCATTTTGAAAAATAATTACTTAACCCTTTGCTCCTCAATATCAAACATTTAATTATTTTTTGTTAAGTTACCATTAAAATATTTTTTATATTATTTTTTAAGGTAAATTACTCTAAAATGAGTCTAGCTATAACCCAGAAGAGAAATGATTTTGGGAAAACAAAAACAAAGTTTTGTTTTCCAAAGAGTATAATGCTTAACATGTAGCTCAGCCAAAATATTGAACGAATTTTAGTGTTTTTCATTTAAAATAGTTAGGGCCATGGTGATTATAAGCTGTGGTCATGACATTTGAAAAGTTCATGGCCAAAGGGTCATAATCATAAAAACAACTACTAAGTTTCAAGTTGTTGTAACTTGTCGCCAGAATTGAAACATTTCATTTGAAGTTAAATTGTTTTGAAGGTTTTAACTTAAGTTGCAGTTTTGATGGAGAAATTTGTGTGAAACAGGAAGTAAAACTGTTTTAGTAAAGTATGTATTTTTTCAAACTCCATTTATTCATGTTAATTAAGTTGATTAAAACTAGTCAACTGATGACACCCAGATTTTGAAAATGACCCCCAGATTTTCAGGCAGCGAGTCATCAATGACCCCAAAAAAATTGGAGCTGGAGAAAACACTGAATAACAATTAGTAAAAACCATCAATAGCAAATATGTTCGTCAAAAATCAATGTGCTACCAATTATTCCTTCCAACTATCACTAGAATAAGTTGAGAAGTTTATGCCATGAGTAGGGAAGTTCAGACAAGAAAATGGGACATACGGACAAGAGCAAAAACTGCAGTCCTCTCCTGCCCCAAAATGACAAAAATATTCAGGATATACTTGAGGAATAAATAACATTTTAATTACAGGGAAATAAATAAATTCTTTAAAATGCATAACGGTTGACTCTCGCTATCTTGAAGTCCGTGGGACCAGTAGTTTGAGACATCAAGTACTTATTTGAGATATCCAGTAGTTTGAGACAACCAGTAGTTTGAGGTAACCAGTGTGGATCCTATGGTAGTTTAAGCTAGGTAAAGAGACAGTAATTTTGAATTCAGATAGCCTGCAGTTGACTGTATGTGATATGCTAGCATACATAGTAGTCAATTTTTATGTTACACTTATAAGTCGACCGGGCGATTTCGGAAGTAGTCACTGGAGTGCAGGCGTAATAATATCCATTAGGGACCATTAACTTTTTGGATGAGTGAAAAATAAGTATTAATTATGATTTGTATGCTGATAATGATGATGTATTGGTATTTATATAAATTAGCTAATAGAAGCATATGGTTTGGTTTAATAGTCTGCTTATTGTTTCAAACTGGAAAAGAAATAATGACAGATTCTGGTCTGTTTGGTTATCAATTACTGCAATAGGATTTTCTCATATCAAAAACATTGGTATCTTTGCAAGATTTATATCACAACTGTTGCATTTGTAACTTTGGTTTTATAAGTCAGCCAGTTTACATCCGGAGTGTATAAATGTTCAGCCAGGTACAATGGAGTGCAATACAGTCTGGTGGACTTCTGATGCTTTGTATCAATATTTTTCTTGCTAAGCTTTATAATTGTTTAGTGTTGATTTACTGAGGAAAAGACACCTTTTATGTTATACTTATTGCCTTTTGTCCTTTAGAATAATATTTTTTTTGATGAACATGAGCCTTTTATGATCGATGTCCCCAAAACTGACAATTTATCCCATTGAACATGCATGTGCTGGTAGCATAACATTTCCGCTCAGTGTCTGGTTACCCGCAAAAATCTATGCTGGGCAACAGCAGTAACTGTGACCTTTACAATACACATGCAATATGAGGAGATGCAAAAAATACAGAAAACGATCATCTGATATCATTATGAAAAACATTTTCACAATTATTTAATACTCATATTTCTAGCAAAGGGACACACAAGAGCTAACTATCCTGACAGTATGATTTATTACCGTTATACACAAATAACAGATTCACAGAGGTTTTTGTGGGGATTTGTTGGGGTTTTTCTTTGCTATACATAAAAAGTCTGCCTGAAGATGCAGTAACAGCCGCTATTTTAAAATCCTGTTAGTCAAACTACAGCGCAACAAATCACACATGCAAAAAGTCAACACATCCACGTAATACAAACTCGATGAAGCCGTGGAAGTACTGTTAGAGCCATAATTTTAAGTGCATCTCATTATGAGCAGTCTGACAAGTATGCCACTTGAACTCCGAGATTGATCGCAATATTTTGGTCTACTGGTGCTATCGTCACGGTTTCCTGTCGCTCTTGGAACATGTATATTTCAGGCCAGGCAAAAAGACATCCAGAGAACACCTGCCCATGATACTTTTAACAGCAGCAATTTTAAGAGGTACTTTTTTTTATTTGTGGATTTTGTGGGGTTTTATGTTAACGATGAAACAGTATGTGTTGTCATTTCAAAGCACAACACAAGATGTCAGCTGTTTTCAGTGAGATGGTGTACAGCAGCATTATAAGGATATTTTAATCTGCTTTAGCATTCAGCAGGTTTGGTCAACAATAAACAGCAGGTTTGGTAAACAATCAACAGCAGGTTGGGTTAACAATCAACAGCAGGTTTTACTTCAAGGCGACTTCTGCTGAAGATGAGATGACATCAAGGGAGATAAAACTTGCATGAATAAATCAAATGCTGCATTTGATAGTCAAACCAAGGCAGATATACCATATGCTACATTTGGGATACAAATCAGAGCTAATATCAGCTGCGGATCCAAGATTTTAGTTTATAAGTTCACAAAATCTATATGGGCACATATGTTTTTCAGAACAAATAGTAAATTGCGGTATACACCTGTTTTTTTCAAAGTGTAGATCTGCCATTGAATATGTCAATGCTGCATTTGAAGTATAATCAAGACTGATACCATAGGCAATCGTACCGTTGGTCTGTAGTTACCAGACAGTTTTAGTGGAAGGAAGGCCGGAATCTTGAGTACAATCCAGTCAACAGAAAGTTTTATTGGAAGAAGACCTGAATATGAGTACCTTCCTTAGTCTGCAGACAATTTTAGTCAAGGAAGGCCTGAATCTGATTACACTCCCTAGTCTGCAAACAGTTTTATTTGAGGAAGACCTGAATCTGAGTACCCTCCCTAGTCTGTAGACAGTTTTATTGGAGGAACGCCTGAATCTGAGTACACTCCCTAGTCAGCAGACAGTTTTATTGGAGGAAGACCTGGCCTGAATCTGAGTACTACTCCCTAGTTGGACAGTTTTGGTGAAGGAAGGCTTGAATCTGAGTACCTTAACTAGTCAGCAGACAGTTATTAGTGGATGAATACCTGAATCTGAGTACCCTCCCAAGTCAGCAGACAGTTTTAGTGGAGGAAGACCTGAGTCTGAGTACCTTCCAAAGTCAGTAGACAATTTTAGTGGACAAAGACCAGAATCTGAGTACCCTTCTAAGTCAGTAGAGGAAGACCTGAATCTGAGTATCCTCCAAAGTCAGTAGACAATTTTAGTGGAGAAAGCCCTGAATCTGAGTACACTTTTAAGTCAATAGACAGTTTTAGTGGAGGAAGACCTGAATCTGAGTACACTCCCTTGTCGACAGACAGTTTAAGTGGAGTGAGACTTGAATCTGAGTACCCTCCCAGGTCAGTAGACAGTTTTATTGGAGGAAAACCTTAATCTGAGTTACCTCCTTAGTCTGTAGACAGTTTTAGTGGAGGAAGGCCTGAATCTGAGTACCCTCCTTAGTCTGTAGACAGTTTTAGTGGAGGAAGACCTGAATATGAGTACACTCCCTCTTCACCAGACAGTGTTAGTGGAGGAATGCCTGAATCTGAGTACACTCCCTAGTCAACAGACAGTTCTACTTGAGGAATGCCTGAATCTAAGTACACTCCCCAGACAGCATACAGTTCTATAGGAGGAAGGCCTGAAACTGAGTACACCCCCTTGTTAGTAGACAGTTCTATTGGAGGAATACATAAACCTGAGAACACTACCTAGTCAGAAGACAGTTCTATTGGAGGAAGGCCTGAATTTGAGTACACTTCCTAGTCAGCAGACAGTTCTATTGGAGGAATACCTGAATCTGAGTACATTCCTTAGTCAGCAGACAGTTCTATTGGAGGAAGGCCTGAAACTGAGTACATCCCCTAGTTAGTAGACAGTTCTATTGGAGGAAGTCATGAACCTGAGAACACTCCCTAGTCAGAAGACAGTTCTGTTGGAGTAAGGCCTGAATCTGAGTACACTCCCTAGTCAGCAGACAGTTCTATTGGAGGAATACCTGAATCTGAGTACATTCCTTAGTCATCAGATAGTTTTAGTGGAGGAAGGCCTGAATCTGAGTACATTCTCAAGTCAGCAGACAGTTTTATTGCAGGACGACCTGAATCTAAGTACCCTCGCTAGTCAGTTGACAGTTTTAGTGGAGGAAGACCTTAATCTGAGTACCCTCAAAATTCTGTAGACAGTTTTATTGGAGGAAGACCTGAAACTGAGTACCCTCCATATTCAGTAGACAGTTTTAGTTGAGGAAGACCTGAATCTGAGTATCGTCCAAAGTCAGTAGACAGTTTAAGTGGAAGACGACCTGAATCTGAGTATCCTCCTTAATCTGTAGAAAATTTTAGTGAAGGAAAACCTGAATATGAGTACCCTCCCTAGTCGGAAGACAGTTTTAGTGGATGAAGACCTGAATCTGAGTACACTCCCAAATCAGCAGACAGTTCTACTGGAGGAAGACCTGAATCTGAGTACACTCCCTAGTCTGTTGACAGTTCTATTGGAGGAAGACATGAACCTGAGAACACTCCCTAGTCAGAAGAGTTCTAAAAGAGGAACGCCTGAATCTGAGTACTTTCCCTAGTCAGCAGACAGTTTTACTGGTAGAAGGCCTGATTCTGAGTACCCTCCCTAACCAGCAGACAGTTTTACTGGAAGAAGGCCTGATTCTGAGTACCCTCCCTAATATGCAGACAGTTTTACTAGAAGAAGTTCTGATTCTGAGTACCCTCCCTAATCAGCAGACAGTTTTACTGGAAGAAGGCCTAATACTGAGTACACTCCCTAATCAGCAGACAGTTTTACTGGAAGAAGGCCTGATTCTGAGTACACTCCCTAATATGCAGACAGTTTAAGTGGAGGAAAGTCTGAATCTGAGTACCCTCCCTAATCAGCAGACAGTTTTACTGGAAGAAGACCTGAATCTGAGTACCCTCCCATATATGCAGACAGTTTAAGTGGAGGAAGGTCTGAATCTGAGTAGCCTCCCTAATCGGCAGACAGTTTTAGTGGAGGAAGGCCCTGATTCTGAGTACCGTCCATAATATGCAGACAGTTTTAGTGGAGAAAGGCCTGATTCTGAGTACCCTCTCTAGTCAGCACAGTTTTACTGGAAGAAGTTCTGATTTTGAGTACCCTCCCTAATATGCGGCAGGTTTTACTGGAAGAATTTCTGATTCTGAGTAACCCCCGTAATCAGCAGACAGTTTTACTGGAAGAAGGCCTGATTCTGAGTACACTCCCTAATATGCAGACAGTTTTAGTGGAGGAAGGCCTGATTCTGAGTACACTCCCTAATATGCACACAGTTTAAGTGGAGGAAGGTCTGAATCTGAGTACCCTCCATAATATGCAGACAGTTTAAGTGGAGGTAGGCCTGATTCTGAGTACCCTCCACAATATGCAGACAGTTTTAGTGGAGGAAGGCTTGATTCTGAGTACCCTCCCTAATATGCAGACAGTTTTACTGGAAGAAGGCCTGATTCTGAGTACCCTCCCTAATATGCAGACAGTTTTACTGGAGGAAGGCCTGATTCTGAGTACCCTCCTTAATATGCAGACAGTTTAAGTGGAGGAAGGCCTGAATCTGAGTACCCTCCATAATATGCAGACAGTTTTAGTGGAGGAAGGCCTGATTCTGAGTACCCTCCCTAATATGCAGACAGTTTTACTGGAGGAAGGCCTGATTCTGAGTACCCTCCCTAATATGCAGACAGTTTTACTGAAAGAAGGCCTGATTCTGAGTACCATCCCTAATATGCAGACAGTGTAAGTGGAGGAAGGCCTGATTCTGAGTACCCTCTCTAATATGCAGACAGTTTAAGTGTAGGAAGGTCTGAATCTGAGTACCCTCCCTAATCAGCAGATAGTTTTAGTGGAAGAAGGCCTGATTCTGAGTACCCTCCCTAATCAGCAGACAGTTTTAGTGGAGGAAGGCCTGATTCTGAGTACCTCCCCTAATATGCAGACAGTTTAAGTGGAGGAAGGTCTGATTCTGAGTACCCTCCCTAATCAGCAGACAGTTTTACTGGTAGAAGGCCTGAATCTGAGTACCCTCCCTAATCAGCAGACAGTTTTACTGGTAGAAGGCCTGATTCTGAGTACCCTCCCTAATCAGCAGACAGTTTTACTGGTAGAAGGCCTGATTCTGAGTACCCTCCCATATATGCAGACAGTTTAAGTGGAGGAAGGTCTGAATCTGAGTAGCCTCCCTAATCGGCAGACAGTTTTAGTGGAGGAAGGCCCTGATTCCGAGTACCGTCCATAATATGCAGACAGTTTTAGTGGAGAAAGGCCTGATTCTGAGTACCCTCTCTAGTCAGCACAGTTTTACTGGAAGAAGTTCTGATTCTGAGTACCCTCCCTAATATGCGGCAGGTTTTACTGGAAGAATTTCTGATTCTGAGTAACCCCCGTAATCAGCAGACAGTTTTACTGGAAGAAGGCCTGATTCTGAGTACACTCCCTAATATGCAGACAGTTTTAGTGGAGGAAGGCCTGATTCTGAGTACACTCCCTAATATGCACACAGTTTTACTGGTAGAAGGCCTGATTCTGAGAACCCTCCCTAACCAGCAGACAGTTTTACTGGAAGAAGTTCTGATTCTGAGTACCCTCCCTAATCAGCAGACATTTTACTGGAAGAAGTTCTGATTCTGAGTACCCTCCCTATTCAGCAGACAGTTTTACTGTTAGAAAGCCTGAATCTGAGTATCCTCCCTAGTCAACAGACAGTTCTATTGGAGGAAGGCTTGAATCTGAGTACCCTCCCTAATCAGCAGACAGTTTTACTGGTAGAAGGCCTGATTCTGAGTACCCTACCTAGTCAGCAGACAGTTTTAGTGGAGTGAGACTTGAATCTGAGTACCCTCCCAGGTCAGTAGACAGTTTTATTGGAGGAAAACCTTAATCTGAGTTACCTCCTTAGTCTGTAGACATTTTTAGTGGAGGAAGGCCTGAATCTGAGTACCCTCCTTAGTCTGTAGACAGTTTTATTGGAGGAAGACCTGAATCTGAATACAATCCCTAGTCAGCAGACAGTTTTAGTGGAGGAAGACCTGAATATCCCTCGTCACCAGACAGTTTTAGTGGAGTAATGCCTGAATCTGAGTACACTCCCTAGTCAACAGACAGTTCTACTTGAGGAATGCCTGAATTTGAGTACACTCCCCAGACAGCATACAGTTCTATAGGAGGAAGGCCTGAAACTGAGTACACCCCCTTGTTAGTAGACAGTTCTATTGGAGGAATACATAAACCTGAGAACACTCCCTAGTCAGAATACAGTTCTATTGGAGGAATACCTGAATCTGAGTACATTCCTCAGTCATCAGACAGTTTTAGTGGAGGAAGGCCTGAATCTGAGTAAATTCCCTAGTCAGCAGACAGTTTTATTGCAGGACGACCTGAATCTGAGTACCCTCCAAAGTCTGTAGACAGTTTTATTGGAGGAAGACCTGAAACTGAGTACCCTCCATATTCAGTAGACAGTTTTAGTTGAGGAAGACCTAAATCTGAGTATCGCCCAAAGTCAGTAGACAGTTTAAGTGGAAGAAGACTTGAATCTGAGTATCCTCCTTAGTCTGTAGAAAATTTTAGTGGAGGAAAACCTGAATATGAGTACCCTCCTTAGTCGGAAGACAGTTTTAGTGGATGAAGACCTGAATCTGAGTACAATCCCAAATCAGCAGACAGTTCTACTGGAGGAAGACCTGAATCTGAGTACACTCCCTAGTCTGTAGACAATTCTATTGGAGGAAGACATGAACCTGAGAACACTCCCTAGTCAGCAGACAGTTCTACTGGAGGAAGGCCTGAATCTGAGTACCTTCCCTAGTCAGCAGACAGTTTTACTGGTAGAAGGCCTGATTCTGAGTACCCTCCCTAATCAGCAGACAGTTTTACTGGAAGAAGGCCTGTTTCTGAGTACCCTCCCTAATATGCAGACAGTTTTACTGGAAGAAGTTCTGATTCTGAGTACCCTCCCTAATATGCAGACAGTTTTACTGGAAGAAGTTCTGATTCTGAGTACACTCCATAATATGCAGACAGTTTTAGTGGAGGAAAGTCTGAATCTGAGTACCCTCCCTAATCAGCAGACAGTTTTACTGGAAGAAGGCCTGATTCTGAGTACCCTCCCTAATATGCAGACAGTTTAAGTGGAGGAAGGTCTGATTCTGAGTACCCTCCCTAATATGCAGACAGTTTTAGTGGAAGAAGGCCTGATTCTGAGTACCCTCCCTAATCAGCAGACAGTTTTAGTTGAGGAAGGCCTGATTCTGAGTACCTTCCCTTATCAGCAGACAGTTTTACTGGTAGAAGGCCTGATTCTGAGTTCCTTCCCTTACCAGCAGACAGTTTTACTGGAAGAAGTTCTGATTCTGAGTACCCTCCCTAATCAGCAGACAGTTTTACTGGTAGAAGGCCTGATTCCAAGTACCCTCTCTAGTCAGCAGACAGTTTTACTGGAAGAAGTTCTGATTCTGAGTACCCTCTCTAGTCAGCAGACAGTTTTACTGGAAGAAGTTCTGATTCTGAGTACCCTCCCTATTCAGCAGACAGTTTTACTGTTAGAAGGCCTGAATCTGAGTATCCTCCCTAGTCAGCAGACAGTTCTATTGGAGGAAGGCTTGAATCTGAGTACCCTCCCTAATCAGCAAACAGTTTTACTGGTAGAAGGCCTGATTCTGAGTACCATTCCTAGTCAGCAGACAGTTTTAGTGGAAAAAGACCTGAATCTGAGTACCCTCCCTAATCAGCAGACAGTTTTACTAGAGGAAGGCATGATTCTGAGTACCCTCCCTAATATGCAGCCAGTTTTACTGGTAGATGACCCGATTCTAAGTTCTCTCCCTAGTCAGCAAACAATTTTACTGGTAGACGGCCTGATTCTGAGTACCCTCCCTAATCAGCAGACAGTTTTACTGGTAGAAGGCCTGATTCTGAGTACCCTCTCTAGTCACCAGACAGTTTTACTGGTAGAAGGCCTGATTCTGAGTACCCTCTCCAGTCAGCAGACAGCTTTACTGGAGGAAGGCCTGATTCTGAGTACCCTCTCTAGTCAGCAGACAGTTTTACTGGTAGAATGCCTGATTCTGAGTACCTTCCCTAATATGCAGACAGTTTTACTGGAGGAAGGTCTGATTCTGAGTACCCTCTCTAGTCAGCAGACAGTTTTGCTGGAGGAAGGCCTGATTCTGAGTACCCTCTCTAATATGCAGACAGTTTTACTGGTAGAAGGCCTGATTCTGAGTACCCTCTCTAGTCAGCAGACAGTTTAAGTGGAAGAAGACCTGAATCTGAGTACCCTCCCTAATCAGCAAACAGTTTTAGTGGAGGAAGGCTTGATTCTGAGTACCCTCTCCAGTCAGCAGACAGTTTAGGTGGAAGAAGACCTGAATCTGAGTACCCTCTCAAGTCAGCAGACAGTTTTACTGGAGGAAGGCGTGATTCTGAGTACCCTCCCTAATATGCAGAAAGTTTTACTGGAGGAAGGCCTGATTCTGAGTACCCTCTCTAATCAGCAGACAGTTTTACTGACGGAAGGCCTGATTTTGAGTACCCTCCCTAATATGCAGACAGTTTTACTGGAGGAAGGCCTGATTCAGAGTACCTTCTTTAGTCAGCAGACAGTTTTACTGGTAGATGGCCTGATTCTGAGTACCCTCCCTAATATGCAGTTTTACTAGAGGAAGGCGTGATTCTGAGTACCCTCTCTAGTCAGCAGACAGTTTTACTGGTAGAAGGCCTGATTCTCAGTACCCTCTCTAGTCAGCAGACAGTTTTACTGGTAGAAGGCCTGATTCTGAGTACCCTCCCTAATATGCAGACAGTTTTACTGGTAGAAGGCCTGATTCTGAGTACCCTCCCTAATATGCAGACAGTTTTACTGGAGGAAGGCCTGATTCTGAGTACCCTCTCTAGTCAGCAGACAGTTTTACTGGTAGATGGCCTGATTCTGAGTACCCTCCCTAATATGCAGACAGTTTTACTGGTGGATGGCCTGATTCTGAGTACCCTCTCTAATCAGCAGACAGTTTTACTGGTAGAAGGCCTGATTCTGAGTACCCTCCCTAATATGTAGACAGTTTTACTGGAGGAAGGCCTGATTCTGAGTACCCTCTCTAATCAGCAGACAGTTTTACTGGTAGAAGGCCTGATTCTGAGTACCCTCCCTAATATGCAGACAGTTTTAGTGGAGGAAGGCCTGATTCTGAGTACCCTCCCTAATATGCAGACAGTTTTAGTGGAGGAAGGCCTGATTCTGAGTACCCTCCCTAATATGCAGACAGTTTTAGTGGAGGAAGGCCTGATTCTGAGTACCCTCCCTAATATGCAGACAGTTTTACTGGAGGAAGGCCTGATTCTGAGTACCCTCTCTAATCAGCAGACAGTTTTACTGGTAGAAGGCCTGATTCTGAGTACCCTCCCTAATATGCACAGTTTTACTGGAGGAAGGCCTGATTCTGAGTACCCTCCCTAATATGCAGACAGTTTTAGTGGAGGAAGGCCTGATTCTGAGTACCCTCCCTAATATGCAGACAGTTTTACTGGAGGAAGGCCTGATTCTGAGTACCCTCCCTAATATGCAGACAGTTTTAGTGGAGGAAGGCCTGATTCTGAGTACCCTCCCTAATATGCAGACAGTTTTACTGGAGGAAGGCCTGATTCTGAGTACCCTCCCTAATATGCAGACAGTTTTACTGGTAGAAGGCCTGATTCTGAGTACCCTCCCTAATATGCAGACAGTTTTAGTGGAGGAAGGCCTGATTCTGAGTACCCTCCCTAATATGCAGACAGTTTTACTGGAGGAAGGCCTGATTCTGAGTACCCTCTCTAGTCAGCAGACAGTTTTACTGGAGGAAGGCCTGATTCTGAGTACCCTCCCTAATATGCAGACAGTTTTAGTGGAGGAAGGCCTGAATCTGAATATGTAAACAGATACTACATATCTTTCAAGGATAGCATGTTCCAATTCTGTCATTTTCTTTCAAACTTTAAACCAGGAGTGACTTGTGATTGATGGCCAGTTTGGTTGTTATTTCCGGCCCAAAATAGCCATAAGACATTAATCTTGCTGTACTATTTTACAACAAATTAATCAGAAAGATTCATTACCGTACTCATTTAATTAGAATTATATTAAAACGAGCCAGCTTCATTACAGTTAGATCTAACATGGTTCACAACTCCCCTGTTACTTGACCCACCCCACTGTTTATATGTTCATCAGGCATTTAAGTTTAATAAAACTGATTATCACATAATTTACAGTGCAGAGGAATTAAAAACCTATGACATATTTTTGATGTTTACCTAGTGTAATATCACTTCCGGTCCATCTCTCGGTTTTAGTTCTGCTCTTTTACGTAAAATACCAAACTTTCAGACAAATATATAAATGATGTTGATTTGTCATGGTAAAATGACATTATTTTGAGATCTTACTTCATAAATGACTGATTACGACATTGTGTATCATAATCATTCGTCTCTCACCACTGATTCAAGTGGGAAAGTTATCAGTTACTTGCGGAGATGGGGTGTGCTCGAGTACTGGTTAATCCCAGGAAACAGTGGTTAGGTTAACTGATCGTCTGTTAGCCATCGATTAAGGTTAACCAGTACTCGAGCACACCCCATCTCCGCAAGTAACTTATAACTCCCACTTAAATCCATGAGAGACCAATGATAATGAGACACAATGTTGTATATCAATCATTACTAGATTGCTGTCGGGTGGGGATTTAAATTCATGGCCCCTAGATTGATAGTCAGACGCGTAACTGACTGAGCTAATTGGGCTGGCACCACCCTAGATTGAAACCAACTATTTTCTAATGTTGTATCATCTTGATTTTGAGCTACCTTATACCCCCAAATAAGCACTCTGCATCTAACAAAGCACCACCCCCACCACTCACACACAACCACAATTTCTACGGAAAACAAAATCACTTCACCATCTTGAAACTAGTCCTTAATAAAAATAAAATTAATAAATATACAGACAAAGACTTCAAGTCTGGTTTAAAGTCTTAAACATGTGAAAGTTAAATAAATGCCTCATTACTGGCTCATGTTTTATGCATTTTACACACACTAAATACAAAAAGTTAAAATTCTGATTTCTAATACCCAAATAAACACGCCTCCTTTTGCAAAATGCATTGCCCTGGGGATGTTTATTTTAGGCAGAGCTTTTATCCTGAAAATTGGGAAGGGGCCCAAGCCTGCAATTCAAGATTGGGAAGAAACCGTGCGATTGAGGAGAAATTGTTTTTTTTAAAGGCTTTAGTAAACTGGAAATAAAATGCTATACTGTTAAAAGTATCAAATTATCAGATTTATTAAATCAATACTTCACATTCACTGTCCAAGTTAGCTTTTACCCACTGTCCCATTGTTTTTTTTCTCTATTAAATGTAAGAAGAATTCCCCTAAAAAATCCATTTTGGGATATATTTTGGCCACCATTGCGGAAAAACATGATTTTTAAATTGGGACTGAATCTAAAAAATCCCTGCAGGGGTATATGTTAATATAAAAGCACACTATTAAGTGACTTATTATGAAAAGGGTAACTGATGTATAACTGGATCTTAAATCTTATGGGACATAAACATTCTAAATAAAGAGCATGGGTATTTAGGGCAAGTGCTTGTGACAAACAGGGGCCATAATTCTGCCAGATCCCCCTACCACCATCACCTAGTATTGCCAAACATTGCAGCACAGTTCATCTTGGGAAATTTATCACGAGTATATCGCAGTTTAATTCCGCGTTATATCGGGACCTGAGTATATTATCATGCAATAATATCATTGTCAAAAAGGGAAAACAATTCAAAACAAAGTTATGCCACTTGTCTCCCTTGGTTCCATATAGTTTTGGAGGTAAGTGTGGAACACTGTTGATGTATAGCCAACATTGTGTGATTAATGTTTATACCCTTTACTCCATAGCAATCTACCCAATCACAGTATACAGTACTCTAATTCTTTATGGACAATAGCCACACCCACTTCTTTGAATAGACAAGCTAAACAATAATTATCGTTCTTGGACAATGTTAAATGGAAAAAATTTATAAGAATAATGAATTATAAATTATTATACAAAGATATTCATACACGTATTTTACTAAAGTAGCACTTATGCCCAGTGTTACAGAAGAAAAAAAACTTCAATTATAGGCCTTTAAACCAAAAATAATCTTTAGGATGAAACTGGGGAAATATCAAACTTACAAAAGCAACAAAAAAAGTTACGATTTCTTTACCAAGAGGTCTTGTGGGAAACGCAATTAATTAAGCCACATCATGTGTGAGTAAGTAACTTTGTTTTGTATGCGTCTCTAGAGTAAACATCTGATTTCTTAATACAGTTACACCATGGCACTTGTACAGAAAGCTTGAGTTTTAAACTAACACACTCGAGAAAAAAACTCTATGAGAACGTTTAACCATAGGCAATTATCAATCTCCATTCTGGTACTTAATTGTTCAGTTTATTAATTTTTTCAAGTGCATGATCTCTGGGTCAACTTCTGTAAAAAATACTGTTTTCAAACACTGTCAAATAATGAGGAAGTCACCGCAGGCATGTGACGCCTGTGTCGAGTCATTTGGGGAGAAGGATAAAACAGCTTTTCTTGTAACCTGCAACTTCACAGCAGTGAATCACGAGTGGTACCGAAGAAAATAGGTGCCTTTTGTTGTCCCCTTCTTTCCAAAAGAGTCTGCCATTACTAAATATTAAGCTTTTTTTATAAAAATATTTAGAGTCATGTTTATGCCATCAAGGGCTTACAGATGATCAGTCAGTCTAACCACTCATTCCTTGGATCCTAGAATGTTAACCAGTACTCAAGAACACCACGAGTAACTGATACCTTTTCCACTTGAACCAGTGGTGATTGAGAGCCATATAACAATGAGATGCAATGCCCTATATCAGTCACCACAGAGACCGTGGCCAGGTGGAGATTAAAACTCGCAACTCCTATACCAGGGGTGGAAAACTCCACTCATCCATGTGATCTGACATTTAACAAGGAGGAGAAATATTTAAGAAACTTACATAACATTTATCTGATTCTAAGGGAAGGATGGAAGAGAAGCTTCAATGTCAAATTTCAAACCCTGCTGAATTGACAATCAGATGCGTTACAATGTACCAACTGAGCTAACTGGACCCAGCTAAAAAAATGAGAAAGAGCAATGATATATTTATAAGAAGAGGCTAACAACTGTTTTATTTTTCCAATAAGGCTGCCATAACTAAAATAACAGGAAAAAATATAAAAATTTAGAAAGACACAGAAGTAACCAGCAACTTTGTGTTTTGTGATTGACCCGATGCGACAGCAACTATTGCTCCGCCCACTGGCTATGTGGCATTGTTTGTCCAAGTAAATTCAATGTAATTAAAAGGTAGTGTTTACTCAGAGATGGTTCATTATGAAAATAGAAGTTAAAATGACCACGGTTTTCATTTCTTCAATTTTAAGTTTCGATCTGCTGTAAACATGCATCAATAATAATTGGTTTAAACATATTTATTCATTCAAATTTACATACATACAAATCAGTACAAAAGTATAAATATGGATTAGAAGGATAATAATTGATGATGTTTTAAACAGTACGCATCGATTGATGACATTTTTTTACACAGTGCATACTCGGTAGACTGGTTTGCTGATTTTAATCATATGGCGATATTTTATCCACATATTTTGATACACAATCCAATTTACCTTGACTCAGCAAATTGTTGGCGAAAAAAATAACCAGATATTCAGGTATTTAAAAAATGGTTGATCAAAATTGCGAGTAAAGTTAATATTTTGCGAGTTGAAATATCTTGTACTGACAAAAATGTGCAAAAAAATGTTAAATTCTAGCCCTGACTTTCTAAATTCAGAAACAACTATATAGCTCATGGTGTAATTTGATTAAAGGGGGCATATCAGGAAAAAATACTATAAATGTCTTAAAAATAAAATTGATGAAAAACATCTCATTGTCATTAATAAATAAAACCTGAATGGATTCAACAAAAAGTGACAAATAGATATTTAAATCGGAGAGTTAAACTTGAAACCTAATACCTGTTCTTAAAACAAACAGCACTCAAATACTGCTTGACAACCTTTGCATTGTCATTCGGAATCTTTCTAAGATGAGACAATATTAAATATGTGTATAACAGATCAAACTGAAATCACAAATATGTCACAGTAGTCTTACCTATGCATATAGCCCCAATAAAAATCTTCTGCCTCCCGCTTTTTAAGAAAAATTTGGATGAGAATGTAGCAATTAATTTTAAATGGCCTAAGTGAATTCTAAAATTTTGAAAAATCCTCATATATTCCCTTTAAAGTGTCAGACCAGTGATTATTTCCAACATGCATATTTCCATTACCTTGTAGTCTTCTAACAATTTGTTTATCCGGTTAGGCATTGTTTATGGTAATTATCTTTATTGCTAATTACAGAAAATCCAATTACATTTATTATCCAATTAATGCATTTTCAAATAACAGAGAAAAATCTCAACTAAGTGTTCTACTAAGAGACCTTATCAAAATGATCCATTTTTAAAGAGCTGCTGTTTGAAATTTTGCCCTTTGACCTTTGTCATTTTGGCACTTTGCCAAGTGTGCCTCAATAAAAAATTGAAAGAAAATAAATATAAACTGAATAGTAAGTCAGTATATATATTTTTTTCCATCTTGGTATGACCATTTACGCATTTACACGTTCATCAAAAGGACTGCGGGCCATTTAAATCATGTCGTGGCTTAAGACAATGAAACCAAAAGCATGTAACACATCTTAACAACTTATAAACAGTGTTCAACATAGACATTTTCATTTGATGATTTAACTAACATTACAAACTCATTAAAAAGCGTGTTTCTTATGGACTACACATTTACATTTATATATATTTTTGCCAGAGGAGATCCGAAATTAAAACAATTAACGTAACACGTGCATGACTTTCACTTTGATGACTATATATTTTAAACCATCTCAATGTAAACACAACATATTTACACTAAAATTTACTAAATTTAGTTCAAGCAAACAAACAATGAAGCAGGGATGGCTTTGTAGCCAATAGAATCTTGATGTTTCAGATAAACCATTCAGCCAAGAAAAACTCCATTAAAAATAAAATAAATAGTTTTAGGAAAAAAATGAATAAATTCCTAGATAATGATTTTCATCCAGATTTATTTCAAAATATGGGGAGGATGCAGAGAAATGGAGTGGGGAGTGGGGATGGGTTGGAGAGGTGGAGTTTGGAGAGGGTGGAGAGGTTGAGTGGGGAGGGGGAAATTATGGTTCCTGCTGTCAAATTTGTTTTTCACGATTAAAGGGACTGTATTAATAAATCACTTAAAAAAATAAAATGGACTAAAAAGCATCTCATTAATTATCATTAATAAATATAAACCGGATAGTTTAGTATATCAAATCCACCCAAAACGTGACAAAATTGGAGTGGTAAACTTGAAATGAAATTCCCATTCTAGAAATAGACAGCACTTACTGTTTGACTACCTTTTCATCATCATTCTGATTCTTTCTAATATGAAACAATTTTTACTATGTGTAAGCCTGTATAAAGAATTGAATTGAAATCTAAATGAAATTGCGTGACTCATTTAATACGTCACAAAATATGTTGCCATTTTAAGCTGGAAATCTATTTTAGTCTATGTGCGTAACCATAGTTAGGAAAGCCCATTTCAAATATTATTTTGGAATGTTTAAATAGATATCTTTTTGGCAATACAGGGTCAGTGAGTATATATAAGCATGGTATATTGAAAAAATGTTTATAGCAAATTTTGAAAAATATCAATATATTCACTTTAAGACAAAAAATATGGTCCAGCTGTGAGTCATGAGCTATTTGTGTATTTTATCAAAGACGGGGCCAAGAAGGAAATATGTGCACAGAAGCCAATTTAATTATAGTATAGATACTGAATGATGCACAAGTTTTATCCGTACCATTCACTATACAGAGTGACCCAGTGTGTCTGATCCAGGACAAATATCATCTAAGAAACGAAGCAAATAAAAAAAAAACATTTTGCAAATATTTCAAGATTTTAAAATAGGCTGTAACCAATTTTAAATGAATAGCAAGTCAGTATATATATATATATCAGGCCTTCTAAAATTGCCGGTTTTTCGGTTTTTGGACCTATTTCTGAAGTTCAAAACCGATTTTCGTTTCAAAGTTTAATAAAAAATCGGTCCAGATATTTTCAAAGTTTAATAAAAAATCAATCCAGATATTTTATATCGGTCGTATAAATTGCTCTTACCATGCCATTCTGACCTGTGAAATACGCCTTGAAGCAATACCATTTGACCCAATAGTCCGATTGTTTTGTCACCTGCTGTGTGAAATGATGTACATTTTGACTTAACCATTAATGATATTAGGGGGAGTTTATCGGAAGAGTCTATCGCTATGTAGCACGCCTTCAATGTGTGATCAGCGACCCATAGCGTTCTGTCGGTTCATTAAAAGATTGTGTTTGCGTCCGTAATTTCTTTGATACACCGCCTGCCAAAGCTGGGACGGTCGGATCGAATATTGTTTGCGTCATTTAAAATATTTGGTAAAACGTGCAGTGTTACTTGTTTGTTTCATTTGTTTTAAAAATAACTATATACGAGCTGGTTTTGGTAGTTGTACGTAGTGGCTAGCTACAGCACAACACATATCAAAAATAAAAAAGTTAAATGAACCGTTACATTGGTTTCCACGGTGATTATTTCACGCAGCTTCCGGAACTTGAGTCACTTCCGGTTAGATCGAGTGTTTTTAATATAATGAAAATTATTCAGTAAAACGGAAACATAATGTCAGTCATTAAAATGTACACAATGTGATAAAGTATGTTATAAACAATACACAAATAAACTTGAAATAGTTCCCTATTAAGGAATAAACGGAGAAAATACATGGTGCAGCTGACATGGTGGGTGGGGTATGCATATGTCATATAGTAATTTTTTTAAAAAATAAGTGTGATTCTTACGGTAGTAAAAAACCTGGACCGATTTGCATTTTGGAATTTTAGAAGGCCTGATATATATATATATATTTCTATCTTGGTATGACCATTTAAGCATTTACATGTTCATCAAAATGACAACGGACCGTTTAAATCATGTCGTGGCTTAAGACAATGAAACCAAAACATGTAACACAACTTAACAACTTATAAACAGTGTTCAACATAGACATTTGATTCATGCATTCTTATTATTTAGTTCTAAGTTATTGCATGGAAACCAAAGTGTGATGGACAGACAGACAAGCCGACAGATGGACAGACCCAAATTATTGTCTTGCTTTTCGCCAAGCGGGGGACAAAAAAGCAGGAAATGTATCAGTGTTTAGGTATTGTGTAAACAACTATGCATTATGTTTCCTTCCTTTCCTTTCATATTTCTTTTAGCCATCTCAGTTAAACAACATGTTATGATTGTGTTACCGGTTTTCGATCACTTAATAATCGCTGCTAAAATATTTCGATGCAAAACGGATTTTGACACTAAATGCTTGTATACATCGTTAAAATAACTATCAAATAATTATTTTCTACCAAAACAATTACAAATACATGCCCATTGACTTCACCATTCACGTTAGATCATGGTGACCCAGTATACGTTCAATAAAATGACGGCACCTGATATCGAGCACATGATAGGATGATGTAATGTGTCGAACTAAAATGACACATGGCTTCAAAAGCACAAATAAATGAAAGCAGAGAAAACTGCATAACCTTTAACATGACAAAATATTTCTCAATAGGTTAATTTCATCATAATATCAATTAACTTAACAGCATGGGGTTTTTAAAAAAATTTACTTTTTATTTTTTTTAAAAATCATAGTAACCAAATAAAAACACTGATTTAAAAAATATATATCTTCTTTTTTATTTGCTACTTTATCATTTATTCTTTATATAACCCCTCTTCTTATCCACTTCTGATAACAAACCTTTTCAACTGTTTGCTTGTTTTTATTCTACATTTAAATGTGGTCCTGTACTAATTTCAATCTCATTCTTAAAAAAAAAATCTATAAGAAGGTCACTCGTCCGGAACCTCGATAATTTCTGACATGCACAAGCGAAATATTTTATAACTTTCGACCTTGACCTGTATTGCATCAGTTTTCAGCAGACGTGTATGAAATCGATATTCCTAAACAAACCTAGCATTTGTCGAGGTTTTATGTAAACTGAAAAATGGACCTAGTGAGAAATACATTTTTTCAGGTCTGTACCATAAAATGACTTTCTCACTTCTATCGGAAGCAGTATTTTTGATATTTTTCTTTGCATTCAATGACCACGTGGATACTGTTTGTAAATATTGCCAATAGTGTAGGAAGTTGAAATACGGGTGCGCGATATTCGTAATTCTGGGAAGTGATCGATTTCAGGTGACGCTCGAAAACAGGTTACGGCACCATACATATTGTAATTATAACTTGTATTGTAGATATATGTATATATATTCATTGCAATATTGATAAATTATTATTATTGTTTTTAAAATCTGTTAACTTTGAAATTGTTAATTTTAAATCAAAATGATTGCCAACAGCTTTACATAGTGAATAATTATTGAGTTGGATTTGTTTACCAACTTAAATATGTTTTTGTATCTTGTATATGATTTATATACAAAATATAGTCCCCCTATTGTTGCCTCAATTAGTTATCAATGAAAGCTCAATTAGCGAAAGAATGCGCAAGGATACGTACCGTTTTCGGAAGCTGCAAGGGTACGACAAACTTTTTAACGGATGACAGCAATTTTTTTTCGCTCGAGAAAAATTCTTCTGCATCTACAGCATAGTCCGCATGCATCAGGTCATAGTCCATCTTCTAAAATGTTAAAAATATACGTCTTTTTTACTTTTCAAAACAGCAACAGGTGCGAGACGCTGGAACCAAATTACTTACATATATTTATTACTCCGCAACACAACTTAAATGTAGTTCCTATATTTGAGACTTTACATGAGAATACAGACGGTATAACAGTAAAATTAAAGACTATAATATCAGTGAATCACTACAGAATATCGGTTTAAACATTAACAAATTAATGATTATCCGAATAACATAACAATGAATGTAACAAAAGTATGACCTACTTACCGGTCTCTTCGCCTTGCTTGTTTTATGAATGACTCAGATTGCTGCTCCGAAACTCCTTGACACACTTTATAGCCCTGACTCACGTGTCTGGGAATATCCACTTGCTTTTGTTTTACCATGAATAACTAACAAAAACTGTTGTTTTGCACCGAGAAAGTTTTGTCCAAACTTCGAACTACTCGACTTCGGACAATGTTTCTATCGGGTCGTGGTTGTGCGCACAACTTGGCGTTCGTTGTGAGAAATACTAACATTTGATTGGTTGGATTCGACCCAGTTATGAATGAAGGCGGTGCGTACCTTTGTTTTTTGCAGCAGGGCAGCTTTCGTGGCACGAGCCAATGTTACATACACGTAACTTACTAAACATATAACGACACATCGATTCATATTAGTTGATACATTCATAACTAAACGTAGACAGAGCCACTAACTTATTCGTTATATTCTAGGAACAATCCATGATATTTCCATAATAGTTAGACAGTTCACTGTGCCGATAGCCGTCTTTTTTGTTTCAGTAGTTTGCACCAATGGCATCCTTGCACTATTTACACGTTAATGTTGTATGGTGTTTTGCTTCGCTTTTTCACCTTTTTCAGTCATGTCTTGACGGTGTTTACTTGAGGCAGTATTCTGAGAGCTGTCACACTGGAGTAGCACTGAGACACACGGTATGATACGTAGGTTACCCCCATCCAGTCACATATACTGATACCGGGCCGACCAGGCCAATAACTAACCTCTACAAGCTTAGCGCCACGCGAGGAATCTTCTATTACAATTTTTCAAGTCTTTGGTATGATCCGACCGGGGATCGATCTCACGACTTTCCGCATGCGAGGCGTACGCTCTACCATTAGATCAACGCTGTCGGCGTCATTTCGTTAGTTATTTTAAACCTATTTATTCTACTGTGATTGTGAAAAGTTCTTATGGCAAGCAGCAATGACTATAATGGCTTAATGTGGATATGTCACTGGAACCAGCTACTAGTAAGCATATGCTGATCATGAAAGTGTCTTGCCCAATATTACCACACAAAGTTGTGGCAGAGGATTGAACCTACGACCCTCTGATCTTGAGTCCGATGCTCTGCCAGAGGACCACGTATCAGTTGATACACCACCACCAGAACCAGTAGCAAGACGATTGATTTGAGCGTCTGGGCTATATTGCTTTATGGACAAATAATTTAGGTTCAAAAGTGAAGAATGCCAACAACACAATGTTCAGCGTTCCTTCGAAGAAACCTCACCTCTCAGCTACCGGCCAGACCAGAACGTACCGTGCAAGCAGGCTTCTTCTTTCCTTCACAAGTGTCAACAGATACCGTGACTCCTTCTTCCCACCTGGCATCAGACTACGCAAACTATGGAACTCCCTTGCAGTCAACCTTATCATCGTACGCAGGCTATGATGGTTGCGATGATGAAGTGACCAAATAAATGATGATTTTAACATGTTTTATACACAAGACCCTCCATAACCTATATATATATACATAGTTTCATATTGTGCGAGTATATGCTCCAGAGCAGTCATGCATAGTGCCAAGAAGAAGCCGGAAGTAGAGGAAGAAGGAGAAGAAAAAGAAGATGACGAAGGATAAAAATATTAATAAGATGATGAGTATGATGTAAATGAAGAAAAAAGTAAAAGAAAAAGAAAAAAAAAAGAAAAAGAAAAAGAAAAAAAAGAAAAACAAAAAGAAAAAGAAAAAAGAAAAAGAAAAAGAAAAAGAAAAAGAAAAAAAGAAAAAGAAAAAGAAAAAGAAAAAGAAAAAGAATACTGGTATGTAAGCTGACGTCATGTTTAAAGCGTGGTATTTATCTATTTTGGGGACGGACCTAACCGTTACTTTGGACGGATCAAGCTTCAAGTATACTTGGACGGACCAAGCTTATTCTTGGAAGGACCCAGCTTATATTTGGGAGGGACCAAGCTTATACTTAGACGGACCAAGCATATATTTGGGACAGACCAAGCTTATACTTAGACGGACCAAGCATATATTTGGGACGGACCAAGCTTATACTTAGACGGACCAAGCATATATTTGGGACGGGCCAAGCTTATACTTGGACAGACCCAGTCTATATTTGGGACGGACCAAGTTTATATTTGGACTGACCAAGTTTATATTTGGTACGGACCAAGCTTATACTTGGACAGACCCAGTCTATATTTGGGACGGACCAAGTTTATATTTGGACTGACCAAGTTTATATTTGGGACGGACCAAGCTTATGCTTGGACGGACTCAGCTTATATTTGGGACGGACCAAGCGTATCCTTTGGGCGCGAAACAGTCCTTAACAGTAAAAGTGAAACTCAAAGGCATGGACGCGTACAATATATTTACATAAATATATTTACATATCTAGGTAAATTAACTTGAAATCAGACACCCAAGTAGTTGAATGAATGAATGAATGAATGGTGTTTTACGGCACGTCGACCAAGTAGTTGAACGCTCATCCCTCACTCAATTATGATTTTGCACTCAACTTCTTAGTAGATTGCCAAAAAAATCTAGAACTCCAACACCGCCCTCAATATGAAATTCTCAATCCGTCGCTGTCTCATGTAGAAAAAAAATGTTTGAACAACATTTCATACTTGACCGTCTATTTTATCTGCTAATCTCGTGTCAGTGCAACTGCACTTATATTGTTTCTAACAATAACAGCGTTAATAGACGATGATAAGCTACTGCTATTCTAAAATTATCACAAGGAATAGCAAGTCTTTTACAAGTGTAACTTGGGCCCGTCCAAAGTGTACGTTAAGTATAATGTGGTCCGTCCCGAGAATAAGTCATACAGTGTCCAAAGTAAACCAGATCATCCGAAACATAAGTTAAGATAAAAAGTATCTACTTTTCTAAATAGATTATTTCTTTTTATTTTAAAGCTTCTATTTAAAAGTCTTCGTTTAAAGGGAGCTTATGAGGAAAAAAAGCTAAAAATGTCTTAAAATAAACTTTAATGGATAAAAAGCATTTCTAAATAAAGTCCGAATGGTGTTGGTATGCCAACTCATCCAAAACGTGACAAAAAAGATATTTAAATTAGAGTGGTAAACTTGAAACAAAATCCCATTCTAAACATAGATGTTACTTAAATACTGATTGACAGCCTTCGCATTGTCATTCGAGCTCTTTCTGAGATGAAACAATTTTTACTACGTGTAAACCTGCATGACATCAAAATGTAATCACATGACTCATTTTTAATGTCACAAAATATGTTGCAATCTTAAAGCGGGAAATATATTTAAATCTAATCTAGGCGCGAACCCAAGTTAGGAAATCACCTTTTTAATATACTATTATGCAATATTAACATAGATATTCCTTTGGCAATATTGAGTCAGTGAGTATATAAGTGGCAAAAGCTATTTTAGCCAATTTTTAAATTGTGAAATCCCTTCAATACTGGAATACTTATGCGGCTAATTAGGTCGAGATCTTTCACGTGTAATGGGACCGACAGTTGGAACCACTTTTTTTTTCATTATTTGCATGTGCATGCTAACATATGTTTTCAATACGTTAGTGCACATCGAGATAATCAAATGGGCAAGTCATCGAGAGTTGTTAATTATAATGCTGCGGTTAAATATCGAATGTTAGATAACTTTTATTCCTCTATGTCTAATAGAACAGTGAATTAAACCTGGCCTTTCATTAGCCCAAATTGAGATAGTACCGATAAAAGATAAGTAAACATTTCTTATTTAAGCACGACCAATTATTAATAATTATTTCTTTATTTATTTATACCTTTAACTCGGCTATAAAAATGCTTTATTTCGAATTCCAAGTTGGTATAACTGATTGTTAGCTGATTTATATAAAGGTAGCCACTGCATGACAAACTCATAATTTTCATAGGTTATTTGACACCTAGAACTATATTTGATGTCATTGACGGTGGCATTTGTATACAATGCATTAGAGGCTGATTTCAATATATTAATTGCGTTGTTGGAATGGTACTTCAGCAACTGTCGAGTCATTACGACGGTGTGTGCTTGAGAAGCATTATATTAATATGCCGACTGCCACACTGAAGTATCATGCCGTAGACACATGGTATGGTACCCCACCCAATCACAATATATGACACTGGGTCGACCAGACATAGAACTATCCCCGAAATGCTGAGCACCAGTCGAGGGAATTTCTAGTACAGTTTTTCAAGACCGCGTTTCTGGGATATTGCTGATTCAAAAACATATTTTAAGAGACGAGGCTATTAAAAGAGGCTTAATATATAAAGCCAGACACTTGCATTGTTTTGTTCAATCATGTCACTGAAAATGTCATATCACTGAAAATGTATTTTTTTTATTATGAACTTATAAACTAAAGTCGCAAAACAACAACAGTTATGTCACATGTATAACCTGTGTAGTCAAACAAATGTATGGTACAATTGCTCCAGTGGCGGTTCAACTTTGATCTCAGTGTCAACATTTGTATGTGTATGCACACTTTTTATTTATTGAACTCACAAAAATCACTTTTCTATTATCTCTATCCCTGAAATATATTACCCAATATGTTCTACTGCAATTTTTATGCTAAAAACTTCTTAAATATTTGCATATTTTCTAAATCAGCCGGACGGGCAGACGTTATTTATACAGGCAGACAGTCAGGCAGACAGACCTACTTTTATTGAATGCATCATCAGAAAGATGCCGTTCGGACGTAATCTGCAATGGACACACACATACAGGTAACCTAAATAAAATGGACACGCCGTGTCACTGCATAGAGAATATTATATTCCCTTCATAATGACATCTGTCGAGATACATTTTGATAACCTGACATATAAATTGTTTCCAATATAAACCATGGTTAATTGAGAGCTATGCAGCATATAATACCACACAGTATATAGTACACTATCAGCGACTTAATTAAATGGTTATATGTCTCTGATCAACAGAATTAGTTCAACTTCAGTCGGAAAAAGATTTACACTTACAAAATAAAAAAGACAGTTTGTGGCAATGACAGTTACTTTAAAGGGACACACGGCAATTTGTACAAAACACAACTTAAAATATTTCTATATGATATATCTCTATAATACAAATATGAATTCAGAATACCCCAGAATGAGAATGTGACGAGATGTTGTAAACAGAATTGTTCTGGAAATGTTGGAATGTCGCCAAGTCTCAATAATACGAAATCCGTGATTGGAACAAACAAAAAAAACGAACAACAACAACAAAAATTATCATAAATCTATTTAAAGTATAACTATAGAATTTTTGCAACATACCAGTTCTGATCTTATGTAATTAGCCTCTACTGTATATTGTATGTATTTATGTTATTACTGATATTGTTTTGTATACCATGAATTGAGTGTATACACTACACTTTTGAACAGGAAAACGAGCAAAGGCATTTCTATAGTATAGTTAAATATCAGATGGAATGATTGATTGATTGACTTATTTAGCGTCATTTTCATGCCTTTGAGGACTAACAGACGAATAACATATAATGGCCATATAAATGTTAAGCTGCTCTTATTTATCTAACAGTTTATATAAATATTATTAATTAAGTCACTGAAAAAATGGTTCTGTATTTAATAATATTTTTGTAATAGTTAACATCGGTCAGGATATTTTCATTTTGTTACATCAGTTGTGAATTTTAATATAGTCTGTAGAACGGAATAAGCTCTCCCGACTGAGTCCGTTAAATAGCAATGTTGGAAAAGCCGCGTTTGAGAACGTTGATTGGCTAGTTGCTGCAACAGAAAGTTTGAAGGACGTCACAGTGTAAAAAGCGTTCAATTGCTATGAATTGTAGGACAGGCATAGAATTCCCCGCTTTTTCACTGGGGGTTAACAGACTTCGTTCGGGAGATATCAGGTTCTGGGATAAACTCGATTTAAATCTACTAATCTGGTATGTTTAAAATTATAAAAAAGTGTCATCGATACATTTAATATGAATATATTATGTCCTGAATACAAATATTACAGATAAATGTCACAATAATACAAATATTAGATCTGTATTACATCATTTTCATAATTGTCAACTGGAATATGTTCCTGTTAGATCAGTACATATATTTGAGACATATATACTATATATATTACATAGGATAAACCATTAGATTTTACAACTTATTTCCAAAGGGACCTTTATGAAAAAAATAAATATCAAGGTCTTAAATTGTTGCTGTATTAGCTATATGGACTTAGTTCAACAGGGAAAAAATCTACAATTTATGTTACTTATAATGAAACTCTGACTAGTTGAATTACATTTAGGAGTTTAGATTTCCAATCATTCTTTCATGTTTCTATTATCGCAGAATCTATCAAATTTGCATTAAAATTAATGATCACAGAAAGACTTGAATGCTGACATACATATAATTTCACTTTTTTTTTTGAATAAACAGATCTAGTCTATTTTTATTTTATTTCTTCTTCTTCTTCTTTTCTTGTTGTTGTTCTTCTTCTTCAAGTGGGAATACCTTGTATCACTTTTGAAACAGCAGGTCCACGTAATATAACCCAACGTGACATCTTCAATCAGGCGTTGAAAACAAAACACATAAAATAACTTTATCTGTACTGTCTAACGTTTTCTCATACAGATGGTTATCTTACATTTCACTTTTAATTGCTCGCTTGTTTTCTTTGTTAATTACAATTGTTTATTCAAAAGTTTTGAAAGTAGTTCGGCCGCACTGATTTGTTAGGGGATGAATCATTACATATGACACTTCAAACGGACATGTCGTCTGCATCGAAGTTGTCGTAAATCATGGAAGAAACACACTGGTACTATTTATTTATATCCATGTATTATTTGTGTTTTCGGATGTTAAACTTACTTTTATATAATAAATATATGAAGTACACACGTGTTAACAGACAGAGCGGGCATTTAACTTTGCATTAACGCGTAGAGATTAATGTCGTTTTATCAGGATCACTATATTTAAATTTTATCGCAATTTTCATGCCATCCAGGGCTAACAGACCAGTAAACCCAACCACCACCTTTTTTTTTGATCCTGGAATGTTAACCAGTACTCGAGCACGCCCACCTCAGCAAGTAACTGGTATCCGATGTGTCACTCGAATCAGTGGTTGTTAGACGAAAGGTACTGAGACGCAATGTCATTCTCAACACAACTTCGGATTTGATTGAGCCTGACCTCGTCAGGAATCGCTATGTTCAAGTAGCTGCAAAGCATTCTCGTTCACACCTGATTGCGTTGAGACGGTCTCGAACTCACAACCTAAGATGACCAATGTTTGTCATATGTGATGTGTGTTCCTGTAAGCAAACAACAATACTGTCAAAGGGAGAGTGACTTTACATTTGTCAAAGAATCAAAATGTGCACGATGAGATAAGCACAAGTGGTCTACCTCGGCAAAAGGAAGTATGACGATATTGGTTGAGTACGTACGACTGGCTGAACATTTGCACGGGTTTGTTCGTGACGTGTGATACCTGAAGTATACTAGGATTACCGTGATTGCTTCAGACTGCATTTTCATGACTTTGTCAAGTAGAGTAAATCTAGCATTCAATGATACACCGGCCTGTTCGTATCTGCCACATTCTTTCCTGTTCTACTTTTCTGCTATAATAAATGACCCCTAAACAATCCATGAGTAACAAAAATGCTCGAACCTAGACCCAAACACATATATAGCAAAAAGTATGCACATATCTTATGTATTGATATATAAAAATAATTATTGGGAACATATTAACATTGTGTTTATTAATGTATCTCTTCACATTTGTATACACGGATATATATCACGGGTAATCCATTACGACACTCGCCATTGTGATGGCTGTAGAGTATAGGAATTGTCACCCGGGGGTATTCGACGATGATAATAGGGCAGACGTGTTTAACATGTGAAACATTGTATAATTTTTTTTTAACAATAACATACATTATTTAATCTTACTGGGTGATTGTATGTACAATAATACACGTTTCTACGTTTGTAAATGGTATTACATAACTACTTAAAGAAAGCCCTTTTTACATAAATACACTAATTTTTACATTAACCTAAAATATAGTATTGTAGGACATGTACATCTATTTACATTTAAATACACTTCTGATATAACATATGTTTTATACGGATCTACTCTTCAAAGCTGTAAACCACGTATTTCCATGTATTTCTATAGTCGCCAGTCTTGATCATATACAACGCTTGCTTTTGTAAAAAAGACAAACGTCTTGACAAGTTCGACCGAGAACAAAAGAAAATTATTTTATCGATAATCGAATAACGTTTTTGATTGGTTGATTCAAACAATCGGACTACCTCTGAGATTTCTATAGTAGCTCAAAAGAGTATGGTTTGGATGTATTTCTATATTCATTATTTTTATATTAATAGATATTTTCTATGACAAAGATCTTGTACAAATTAACTGTCTTGACTTCCGTCCGAAAAATATTTTTATATTTCATTTTGATATTACAGAGACGGTTTGTTTCAGCCAATCAGATGTTACTACCAGACTCAAGCGTTTCTTCTGCACAACTTGTTAAGACGTTTGTCTTTTGGAAAAGCAATAGTTGCATATGATCAAGACTATAGTCGCACACATTACTACTATGACGGAATTGGCCGAGAACGTACGATTGGGTGAACACGCGCATGGGTTTGATCGTGACGTTTGATACCGGAAGTATGATAGGATGATGGGAACTGGTTCCAGTCTCCGTTTTCTAAAGTAGAGTCAGTCTTACGTTCAAGGATGCACGGACCTGTTTGCGAGGTAATTACTCGATCACATCCTTTTCTGTTCCAGTTGTATCCTGTTTAAACTATTAATGGAATAAATGGCCTTAAGTACTCCACAGACAACAAACCAAGCTCGAACTACAACACAAACAAGTACAAACTACAGCACAAACAAGTATAAACTACAGCACAAACAAGTACAAACTACAGTACAAACAAGTACAAACTACAACACAAACAAGTACAAACTACAGCACAAGCAAAAAACAAAGGATAAAGTATTCATATATCTTATACGCATATTTACATCTATTAAAAACGCATTAATTGGGAATTTTTTTACATGGTTTAACATTTAAATACACAAATGCCATACTTCTCAAGGACATGCTATTACATTTAAATACACAAATATCATACTACTCTAGGACATGCTTTTACATTTAAATACACAAATGTTATACTACTCAAGGACATGCTATTACATTTAAATACACAAATGTCATACTACTCTAGGACATGCTATTACATTTAAATACACAAATGTCATACTACTCAAGGACATGCTATTACATTTAAATACACAAATGTCAGACTACTCAAGGACATGCTATTAAATGTCATACTACTCAAGGAAATGCTATTACATTTAAATAAACAAATGTCATAGTACTCTAGGACATGTATTACATTTAAATACACAAATATCATACTACTCTAGGACATGGTATTACATTTAAATACACATATGTCATATTACTGTAGGACACGCTATTACATTTATATAAACAAATGTCATACTACTGAAGGACATGCCAATACATTTAAATACACAAATGTCATACTACTCAAGGACATGCTATTACATTTAAATATTTAAATACACAAATGTCATACTACTCTAGGACACAGTATTACATTTAAATATACAAATGTCATATTAATCAAGGACATGGTACTACATTTAAATACACAAATGTCATACAACTGAAGGACATGCTATAACATTTAAATACACAAATGTCATACTACTCAAGGAGCTGCTATTACATTTAAATACAAAAATGTCATACTACTCTAGGACATGCTATTACATTTAAATATACAAATGTCATACTACTCGTGGACATGCTATTACATTTAAATACACAAATGTCATACTACTCTAGGACATGCTATTACATTTATATACACAAATGTCATACTACTCTAGGACATGGTATTACATTTATATACACAAATGTCATATTACTGTAGGACATGCTGTTACATTTAAATACACAAATGTCATACTGTTGTAGGACATGCTATTACATTTAAATACACAAATGTCATACTACTCGAGGACATGCTGTTACATTTAAATACACAAATGTCATACTACTCTAGGACATGGTATTACATTTAAATATATAGTACACAAATGTCATACTACTCTAGGACATGCTGTTACATTTAAATACACAAATGTCATACTATTCTATGACATGGTATTACATTTAAATACACAATTGTCATACTATTCTAGGACATGGTATTACATTTAAATACACAAATGTCATACTGTTGTAGGACATGCTATTACATTTAAATACACAAATGTCATACTACTCGAGGACATGCTGTTACATTTAAATACACAAATGTCATACTACTCGAGGACATGCTGTTACATTTAAATACACAAATGTCATACTACTCTAGGACATGGTATTACATTTAAATATATAGTACACAAATGTCATACTACTCTAGGACATGCTGTTACATTTAAATACACAAATGTCATACTATTCTATGACATGGTATTACATTTAAATACACAAATGTCATACTATTATAGGACATGATACTACATTTAATTACACAAATGTCATACTATTCTATGACATGGTATTACATTTAAATACACAAATGTCATACTATTATAGGACATGGTATTACATTTAGATTAAATAAATTTATTTTATCACGATAGCGATGAAAGCTCAGAGCTGACATGACATGATTTTACATGTACATAAATTAATGCCGTATGACAAGGTTTGACATGTACATACCTGTATGCCGCATGATATGATTTTCCATGTTCATACATTAATACCGTATGACATTGTTTTACATGTACATACATTAATACCGTATGACATTGCTTAAATGTACATACTTTAATGCCGTATGACATTGTTTTACATGTAGATACATTAATACCGTATGACATTGTTTTACATGTACATGCATTAATGCCGTATGACATGAATTTACATGTACATACATTAATACCGTATGACATTGTTTTACATGTGCATACATTAATACCGTATGACATGAATTTACATGTACATACTTTAATACCGTATGAAATGGTTCTACATGTACATAAATTTATGCCATATGACATGAATTTACATGTACATACATTAATGCCGTATGACATTGTTTTACATGTACATACATTAATGCCGTATGACATGAATTTACATGTACATACATTAATACCATATGACATTGTTTTACATGTACATACATTAATACCGTATAAAATGGTTCTACATGTACATACATTAATGCCGTATGACATGATTTACATGTACATACATTAATACCGTATGACTTTGTTTTACATGTACATACATAATTACCGTATGACATGATTTTACATGTACATACATTAATACCGTACGACATTGTTTTAAATGTACATACTTTTATGCCGTATGATATTGTTTTACATGTACATACAATAATGCCGTAGTCTTACATGTACATACAATAATGCCGTATGACATTGTTTTACAAGTACATGCATTAATGCCGTATGATTTTACCTGTACATACATTAATACCGAATGAAATTATTATACATGTACATACATTAAAGCCATATGACATTGTTTTACATGTACATACATTAATGCCGTAATATGGTTTTACATGAACATACCTGTATGCCGTATGACATGTTTTTTACATGTACATACATTAATGCCGTATGGCATGATTTTACATGTACATACATTAATGCAGTATGACATTGTTTTACATGTACATACATTAATGACGTATGGAATGGTTCTACATGCACATACATTAATGCCATATGACATGGTTTTACATGTACATACATTAATGTCGTATGAAATGGTTCTACATGTACATACATTAATGCCGTATGACATGGGTTTACATGTATATACATTAATGACGTATGAAATGGTTCTACATGTACATACATTAATGCCGTATGATATGGTTTTACATGTACATACATTAATGTCGTATGAATTGGTTTTACATGTACATACATTAATGACGTATGACATGGTTTTACATGTACATACATTAATGCCGTATAATATTGTTTAAATGTAAATACCTGTATGCTGTATGTAATGGTTATACATGTATTTGCCTGTATGCCGTATCACATGGTTTTACATGTACATACCTCTATGCTAGATGACATGGTTTTACATGTACATACCTTAATGCTCTATGACATGATTTTACATGTTCATTGCTATATGCTATATGATATGGTTTCACATGTACATACATGTATGCTATATGACACGATTTTACATGTTTATACCTGTATGCCATATGCCATATGGTTTTACATGTACAAACCTGTATACTGTATGACATGATTTTACAGGTACATACCTGTATGTTGTATGACATAGTTTTACATGTACATACCTGTATCTTATATGAAATGGTTTTACATGTACATACCTGTATGTTGTATGACATGGTTTTACATCTACATACCTGTATGTTTTATGGTATGGGTTTACATGTATATACCTGTTTGCTATATGACATGGTTTTACATGTTTATACCTGTATGCTATGTGACATGGTTTTACATGTACATACCTGTATGTTGTATGACATGGTTTTACATGTATATACCTGTATGCTATATGACATGGTTTTACATGTATATACCTGTATGCTATATGACATGGTTTTACATGTACATACCTGTATGCTATATGACATGGTTTTACATGTATATACCTGTATCTTATATGACATGGTTTTACATGTATGCTGTATGACACAGTTTTACATGTACATACCTGTATGCTATATGTCATGGTTTTACATTTACATACCTGTATGCTATATGACATGGTTTTACATGTACATACCTGTATGCTATATGACATAGTTTTACATGTACATACCTTTATCTTATATGAAATGGTTTTACATGTACATACCTGTATGTTGTATGACATGGTTTTACATCTACATACCTGTATGTTTTATGGTATGGGTTTACATGTATATACCTGTTTGCTATATGACATGGTTTTGCATGTTTATACCTGTATGCTATGTGACATGGTTTTACATGTACATACCTGTATGTTGTATGACATGGTTTTACATGTATATACCTGTATGCTATATGACATGGTTTTACATGTATATACCTGTATGCTATATGACATGGTTTTACATGTACATACCTGTATGCTATATGACATGGTTTTACATGTATATACCTGTATCTTATATGACATGGTTTTACATGTATGCTGTATGACACAGTTTTACATGTACATACCTGTATGCTATATGACATGGTTTTACATTTACATACCTGTATGCTATATGACATGGTTTTACATGTACATACCTGTATGCTATATGACATGGTTTTACATGTACATACCTGTATGTTTCATGGTAAGGTTTTACATGTATATACCTGTATGCTATATGACATGGTTTTACATGTACATACCTGTATGCTATATGACACGGTTTTACATGTACATACCTGTATGCTATATGACATGGTTTTACATGTACATACATGTATTCTATATGACACCGTTTTACATGTACATACATGTATGCTGTATGACTTCCTGGCATAAATGCTGTTAGTCATACCTTAACATTTACAATCTACTATTGACGATCGAACTCACATCTCTAGTGAGACCCACAGTGCATGTACTTACATACGCACACATTAATAGCATAATGCATGTTAATACATTTATACACATTGATGCCATAGTGCATGTTTATACATTTATACACATTAATACCATAGTGCATGTTTATACATTTGTACACATTAATGCAATAGTACATGTTTATACATTTATACTCGTTATTGCTATAGTGCATATTTATACATCCATACACATTAATGCAATAGTGCATGTTTATACATTTATACACATTAATGTCATAGTGCATGTTTATACATTTATACACGTTAATGCTTTAGTGCTTGTTTTTACATTTATACACATTAATGTCATAGTGCATTTATATACGTCCATACACATTAATGCCGTAGTGCATGTTTATACATTTGTACACATTAATGCCGTCGTGCATGTTTATAGATTTATACACAGTAATGCCACGGTGCATGTTTTAACATACACATTACTGCCATATTGCATGTTTATACATTTATACACAATAATGCCATAGTTCATGTTTATACATGTACATTTTACGTCCATACACATTAATGCCATAGTGCATGTTTATATGTCCATACACATTAATGCCATCGTGCATGATTATACATTTATACACATTAATGTCAAGGTGCATGTTTATACATCCATACTCATTTATGCTGTAGTGCATGTTTATAAATTTATACACATTAATATCATAGTGCATGTTTATACGTCCATACACAATAATGTCATAGTTCATGTTTATACATTTATACACATTAATATCATACTGCATGTTTATACGTCCATACACATTAATGCTATAGTGCATGTTTATACATTTATACACATTAATATCATAGTGCATGTTTATACGTCCATACACAATAATGTCATAGTTCATGTTTATACATTTGTACACATTAATGCAATAGTGCAGGTTTATATATTTGTACACATTAATGCCGTAGTGCATGTTTATAGATTTATACACAGTAATGCCACGGTGCATGTTTAAACATACACATTAATGCCATATTGCATGTTTATACATTTATACATATTAATGCCATAGTGTATGTTTATACATTTATTCACATTAATGTTATAATACATTTTAGACGTCCATACACAATAATGTCATAGTTCATGTTTATACATTTATACACATTAATATCATAGTGCATGTTTTTACGTCCATACACATTAAAGCCGTAGTGCATGTTTATACATTTATACACATTTATGTCATAGTGCGTGTTTATACGTCCATAGAAATTAAAGCCGTAGTGAATGTTGATACATTTATACACATTAATGTCATAGTGTATGTTTATACATTGATACTCATAAATGTCATAGTGCATGTTTATACATTTATACACATTAATGTCATAGTGCATGTTTATACGTCCATACATATTAATGTCATTGTGCATGTTTATACATTTATACACATTAATGTCATAGTGCATGTTTATACATTTATACACATTAATGCCATAGTGCATGTTTATACATTCAAACACATTTATGCTATAGTGCATGTTTATACGTCCTTACACATTAATGCCGTAATGCATGTTTATACATTTATATACATTATTGTCATAGTGCATTTTTATACGTCCATACATATTAATGCCTTAGTGCATTTTTATTGATTTATACACACTAATACCATTGTGAATGTTTATACGTCCATACACATTAATGCCGTAATGCATGTTTATACATTTGTACACATAAATATAATAGTTTATGTTTATTCATTTGTACACATAAATGTAATAGTGCATGTTTATACATTTATACACATTAATGCCATAGTGCATGTTCATAAATTTATACACATTAATGTCATAGTGTATGTTTATACGTCCATACATATTAATGCCATAGTGCATGTTTATACATTTATATACATTAATATCATAGTGCATGTTTATACGTCCATACACAATTATATCATAGTTCATGTTCATACATTTGTACACATTAATACAATAATGCATGTTTATATATTTGTACACATTAATGCCGTAATGCATGTTTGTAGATTTATACACAGTAATGCCACAGTGCATGTTTAAACATACACATTAATGCCATAGTGCATGTTTATACATTTATACACATTGATGTCATAGTGCATGTTTATATGTCCATACATATTAATGCCACAGTGCATGTTTATACATTTATACTCATTAATGTCATAGTGCATGTTTATACATTTATACACATTAATGTCATAGTGCATGTTTATACATTTATACACATTAATGTCATAGTGCATGTTTATACGTCCATACATATTAATGTCATTGTGCATGTTTATACATTTATACACATTAATGTCATAGTGCATGTTTATACATTTATACACATTAATGCCATAGTGCATGTTTATACATTCAAACACATTTATGCTATAGTGCATGTTTATACGTCCTTACACATTAATGCCGTAATGCATGTTTATACATTTATATACATTATTGTCATAGTGCATTTTTATACGTCCATACATATTAATGCCTTAGTGCATTTTTATTCATTTATACACACTAATACCATTGTGAATGTTTATACGTCCATACACATTAATGCCGTAATGCATGTTTATACATTTGTACACATAAATATAATAGTTTATGTTTATTCATTTGTACACATAAATGTAATAGTGCATGTTTATACATTTATACACATTAATGCCATAGTGCATGTTCATAAATTTATACACATTAATGTCATAGTGTATGTTTATACGTCCATACATATTAATGCCATAGTGCATGTTTATACATTTATACACATTAATATCATAGTGCATGTTTATACGTCCATACACAATTATGTCATAGTTCATGTTCATACATTTGTACACATTAATACAATAGTGCATGTTTATATATTTGTACACATTAATGCCGTAATGCATGTTTGTAGATTTATACACAGTAATGCCACAGTGCATGTTCAAACATACACATTAATGCCATAGTGCATGTTTATACATTTATACACATTGATGTCATAGTGCATGTTTATACGTCCATATATATTAATGCCATAGTGCATGTTTATACAGTTATACTCATTAATGTCATAGTGCATGTTTATACATTGATACACATTAATGTCATAGTGCATGTTTATACATTTATACAAATTAATGTCATAGTGCATGTTTATACATTTATACTCATTAATGTCATAGTGCATGTTTATACATTTATACACATTAATGTCATAGTGCCTGTTTATACATTTATACACATTAATGCCATAGTGCATGTTTATAAGTTGATACACATTAATGCCATAGTGCATGTTTATACATTTATACAGATTATTATCATAGTGCATTTTCATACATCCATACATATTAATGCCTTAGTGCTTGTTTATACATTTCTACACATGAATGCCCTTGTGAATGTTTATTCGTCCATACATATTAATGCCGTAATGCATTTTTATACATTTGTACACATAAATGTAATAGTCCATGTTTATACATTGATACACATTAATGCCATAGTGCATGTTTATACATTTGTACACATAAATATAATAGAGGATGTTTATACATTTATACAAATTAATGCCACAGGACATGTTTATTCATTTATACACATTAATGTCATATTGCATGTTTATACATTTATACACATCAATGCCAAGTGCATGTTTATACATTCATAACACTAATGTCATAGTGCATTTAAAACGTCCATACACATTAATGTCGTAGTGCATATTTATACACGTTTATGTCATAATGCCTGTTTATACGTCCATACACATTAAAGCCATAGTGCATGTTGATACATTTATACACATTAATGTCAGAGTACATGTTTATACACTTATACACATCAATGTCATAGTGAATTTCATACGTCCATACACATTAATGCCATAGTGCATGTTTATACATTTATACACATTAATGCCATAGTGCATGTTTATACATTCAAACACATTTATGCTATAGTGCATGTTTATACGTCCTTACACATTAATGCCGTAATGCATGTTTATACATTTATATACATTATTGTCATAGTGCATTTTTATACGTCCATACATATTAATGCCTTAGTGCATTTTTATTCATTTATACACACTAATACCATTGTGAATGTTTATACGTCCATACACATTAATGCCGTAATGCATGTTTATACATTTGTACACATAAATATAATAGTTTATGTTTATTCATTTGTACACATAAATGTAATAGTGCATGTTTATACATTTATACACATTAATGCCATAGTGCATGTTCATAAATTTATACACATTAATGTCATAGTGTATGTTTATACGTCCATACATATTAATGCCATAGTGCATGTTTATACATTTATATACATTAATATCATAGTGCATGTTTATACGTCCATACACAATTATATCATAGTTCATGTTCATACATTTGTACACATTAATACAATAGTGCATGTTTATATATTTGTACACATTAATGCCGTAATGCATGTTTGTAGATTTATACACAGTAATGCCACAGTGCATGTTTAAACATACACATTAATGCCATAGTGCATGTTTATACATTTATACACATTGATGTCATAGTGCATGTTTATACGTCCATACATATTAATGCCACAGTGCATGTTTATACATTTATACTCATTAATGTCATAGTGCATGTTTATACATTTATACACATTAATGTCATAGTGCATGTTTATACATTTATACACATTAATGTCATAGTGCATGTTTATACATTTATACACATTAATGTCATAGTGAATGTTTATACATTTATACACATTAATGTCATAGTGCATGTTTATACATTTATACTCATTAATGTCATAGTGCATGTTTATACATTTATACACATAAATGTCATAGTGCATGTTTATACATTGATACACATAAATGTCATAGTGCCTGTTTATACATTTATACACATTAATGCCATAGTGCATGTTTATACATTTATACTCATTAATGTCATAGTGCATGTTTATACATTTATACACATTAATGTCATAGTGCATGTTTATACATTTATACACTTTAATGTCATAGTGCATGTTTATACATTGATACACATTAATGTCATAGTGCATGTTTATACATTTATACACATTAATGTCATAGTGCATGTTTATACGTCCATACATATTAATGTCATAGTGCATGTTTATACATTTATACTCATTAATGTCATAGTGCATGTTTATACATTTATACACATTAATGTCATAGTGCATGTTTATACATTTATACACATTAATGTCATAATGCATGTTTATACATTTATACACATTAATGTCATAGTGCATGTTTATACATTTATACACATTAATGTCATAGTGCATGTTTATACATTTATACTCATTAATGTCATAGTGCATGTTTATACATTTATACACATAAATGTCATAGTGCCTGTTTATACATTTATACACATTAATGCCATAGTGCATGTTTATAAGTTGATACACATTAATGCCATAGTGCATGTTTATACATTTATACAGATTATTATCATAGTGCATTTTCATAAGTCCATACATATTAATGTCTTAGTGCTTGTTTATACATTTCTACACATGAATGCCCTTGTGAATGTTTATTCGTCCATACATATTAATGCCTTAATGCATTTTTATACATTTGTACACATAAATGTTATAGTCCATGTTTATACATTGATACACATTAATGCCATAGTGCATGTTTATACATTTGTACACATAAATATAATAGAGGATGTTTATACATTTATACAAATTAATGCCACAGGGCATGTTTATTAATTTATACACATTAATGTCATATTGCATGTTTATACATTTATACACATTAATGCCAAGTGCATGTTTATACATTCATAACATTAATGTCATAGTGCATTTAAAACGTCCATACACATTAATGCCGTAGTGCATATTTATACACGTTTATGTCATAATGCCTGTTTATACGTCCATACACATTAAAGCCATAGTGCATGTTGATACATTTATACACATTAATGTCAGAGTACATGTTTATACACTTATACACATCAATGTCATAGTGAATTTCATACGTCCATACACATTAATGCCATAGTGCATGTTTATAAGTTGATACACATTAATGTCATAGTGCATGTTTATGAATTGATACACATTAATGCCATTGTGCATGTTTATACATTTATGCACATTAATGTCATAGTGCATGTTTATACATTGATACACATTAAAGTCATAGTGCATATTTATACATTGATACACATTAATGTCATTGTGCATGTTTTTACACTTATACACATTAATGTCATAGTGCATGTTTATGAATTTATACACATTAATGCCATAGTGCATGTTTGTACGTCCATACACATTAATGTCATAGTGCATGTTTATACATTGATACACATTAATGTCATAGTGCATATTTATACATTGATACACATTAATGTCATAGTGCATGTTTTTACACTTATACACATTAATGTCATAGTGCATGTTTATACGTCCATACCCATTGATGCCATAGTGCATGTTTATATATTTATACACATTAATGCCATAGAGCATATTTATACGTCCATACACATTAATGTCATAGTACATGTTTGTACGTCCATACACATTAATGCCATAGTGCATGTTTTTACATTGATACACATTAATGTCATAGTGCATATTTATACATTGATACACATTAATGTCATTGTGCATGTTTTTACACTTATACACATTGATGTCATAGTGCATGTTTATACGTCCATACCCATTGATGCCATAGTGCATGTTTATATATTTATACACATTAATGTCATAGTGCATGATTATACGTCCATACACATAAATGCCTTAGTGCATGTTTATACTTTTGTACACATAAATGCAAAAGTGTATGTTTATATATTACACATAAATGCCATAATGCATGTTTATACAATTATACACTTTAATGTCATAGTGCGTGTTTATACCTTTCTACACATAAATGCCATATTGCATATTTATATATTTGTACTCATTAATGCCATAGTGCATGTTTATACATTTATATATATTAATGCCATAATGCGTGTTTATACATTTATTTCTACACATTAATACCATAGTGCATGTTTTTACATTTGTACACATTAATGGAATAGTGCATGTCTATACATTTATACGCATTAATGCAATAGTGCATGTTTATACATTTATACGCACTAATGCAACAGTATATGTCTATACATTTATACACATTAATGCAAAAGTGCATGTTTATATAATTGTTCACATTAATGCCATATTGCATGTTTATACATTTATACACATTAATGCAAAAGTGCATGTTTATACATTTGTACACAGTGACGTCATAGTGCATGTTTATACATATACACATATTTATGCCAGGTTGCATGTGTATACTTTTGTACACATAAATGTCATATTGCATGTTTATACATTATACACATTAATGCGATAGTGCATGTTTGTACAACTCTGATAATGTACACGCCTTACTCTTATTTTATACCTTAACATGACTATTAATGTCTCACTTCACAGTTATACCCTTATTTCCGTACGGTAACTTGATTCTTACGCTAAAAACGGACCTATGTAATTTGGTTTTGAAATATTTTCAAACGATTCATAGTGGCAAGGAATTATTTAAAGATAGAAGTCCTTGATAGTGGTTGTGATTTCTTGCTGCAGATGAGTAGAGCAAATGTTACCATAGCATATACTGTAATAAGACATCACTGGTGTTAAAAAGTGACTTTTTTAGGATTTCAACATATGCATGTATTTATGAACATTTGAGGATTTATTTTTTTCAAAAAGCTCAGGGTGTCACTGCACCCTCTTTAAAAAACCCAAAACAAGCTGGAATTTCAAACGTATTTGGACGTCTGCAACATCAACTTTTGTACAATCGGACAGTTCTGTGAGAGTCTATCCCAATCGGAACATCAATCGGAACATCGCTCGGTTATTTCCGTAAACATCCGAAATATCGGAACCAGTTCAACAACAACAACAACAACAACAACAATAATAACCAATATGGCGGGGAATTTGGCCCAGGAAGGACCAGTTCCTTAGGGCAAATCCTCGCGCAAAAGTAACGTTGAAAACGTTTGATGTTGAGTTGTCTGGATTTTCGAGTGTTTAATGTCTGACAAAAATATTAAACTCTAACGCTGCTTCTGATGTGCCTTTTCCACGTGTTTTCTGTGAAACGGAGCGGCATTGTGATACTGTCTCAATCTGAAACGGAGCGGCTGTTTTCTTTTAAAAGCAAATTTTACAAGGGTTGGCAACTGTTAAACGCATTCGCTGAAGACCAGTTCTTCGAACCTTCTGATGAATACTCGAAAGTAGCACTTTGCAAACTACTGATATTTATATTTGATTGCAATGGTAAGACCCAAAGTTAATGTCACGATGTGTACAAGAAATAATATTACTACCGTTGACTCCCTTTTTCTGTTAAATGGAAATGTGCGTTTCTGAGTTTAAACTACATGCGTGTCATGTGTTACATTTATTATTTGAATCTGTATGAATTTCGTTCTTAATTATTCAGAAGTTTGTCATCACTGCGCATGCGTGAATGACAATGCACATAATGCGCACTAAATTCAATACTGAACGAGTTATTTACAAACTAAAAAGCCGCGCAAGCTATCCTTGGAAACAGCCTTAGCAAATATCAACACCAGTCTTCTCAGCTTTCATCGTAAGTCCGCCCAGAGTTACATAAATTGTCAGTCAAATGACGTCAAGTCTGAAATAATGGAAAACAGTGCAACCGTGAACTTTGACTACGTTTTTTTTTTCCTAACCAAATATTCAGTATTTAACGCTTCAAAATGCAACAATAATTATTAATGGTCATTTATTTGCACAGGCTGCTTGTTCGAATAATATCACCGAGCTGAAGGAGGTCGTTGGACGAGAGTTATTGTTCAAAACGGTCCTCGAGATACAAGACGAACCGTCCAACCCATTTTCAGATGTTGACCCTGTCGTCGCTGATGTTATGGACACATTCGTTGACGCAATCAACGCAACCCAAGAAAAACTAGCGGAGACGGTGACTGTCTTTTCAACGTTGTTTCCATTTTATTATCCGTTACGGAGAACCTGACAGTGAAACTGAGGTATCATACATGTCTGAAACTAACCAAGAACCAAGAACTGTACATGCTTCAGCCTCTTCGGTGAATGTCGTAAACATCCCAATCAGATTAATTTACCCATTTGCCAATGGACGTAAAGATGTCACATACAGACACTGAATACAGTTTTTACACCATCACGCGACACTAACACCACAAGCCAGCTTGCGATACTGTGGTGCGCCATGGGGAAATTACCACAGCCTTGGACTTGGTACGCGGTTAATCACTTCACAGCTGTTTCATACGTCGTCGAGTTTGAACCACTTCCAGATGCAGCTGACAGCTCTTTTAAGATAACAAGCTCACCAGTGCAAGAGAACAACAAGATAATTCGTTAATCATCAGCATCCCCACCGGAATGGAAAACCCCAAGAAAAAAGCCGGTAATCTACCGAGTCCATTATTTCCAATGAGTTTTTAGTTTCCAGTCAGTTTGAGTGTTTGGACACTTGTAAATTTGAAAATGGTAATGACAGTGACAGTGATAATGCTAACGATTGTGAAATTGATGGTAATAAACACAATGACGGATACACCCACATGAAACCAAACCCTAGTGGTCATTTCCTGAACAACAACGAAGTTTTTGAACAATTACTTTCTACTGAAACTACACTGAAAACTATACGTCGGTGACGAAAGGAAAACTCATATGTGATTATTGAACATAATCCAACAGACAATGACAAGCGAAATGACTTTCCAAACGTTTTCGGGGTGTGGAATTTGGTCACGGATACTACAGTTAATCAGGACTTTCATTTGACATCTAGTAATAAATTGAAATGCCTATACAAGAGAGATAGAAAATACTGCTCTAATTGTCAAACAAAAAAGTGAGTTACACCCCAATTGATCCACAGCCTACAAATGTTGTAACTATACATAGTTAGTATGCGAAATTGAAAGAAGACAAACAATTAAAAAAGAGAAGATTTACAGTAACTAACGCGCCAGAAAACTTAAAATAAGTTATATACCGAGCACTTATCGAGTATTGTGGTGTTTGGCAAGAGAAGAACCAAACCTCATAGAAATTCTAAGTCCGCTAAAGCATACAAACGGACTGACCCAAACATTTTAAACGAGAAGTACTAAAAAGACGAAATATGTGATTACTGATATGGGACTTGAAGACATATAAATGCGCAAAGATCAAGCCGCCAACTGCAAGACAAGATATATCACGAAAAACGTAAAGTCAGTCAGCAGCCAACCATTCACAACGCCGCAGATGAAGCTTTAACTGTTATGGGCCAAATCCACGATCAATCATTTATACAAGAAATGGTCCTGACGAAACGAAAATAATCTGTTACGATTTTATATAGTGCGAACCAAATGTCCGATTTTAAGGGAAAGTGTGTGGCTAACAATAATAGTATAACTGAGTAGACCGAACGTTTTACTTGGGGAAGATGTTTGTTACAACAATGACTTGCAAAATAGAGGTGTCACAAGTAGGAAACAGGACGATATCCTGTAGTTTTAGGTCCTGTATGCTTGCACTGGGACGCGGAGCAATCGACATACCATAACTTATTTTCACATGTAAATGACAAATAAGGTAGTGATGTAACGATAGGGACAGACGACGAGAAAGCCATGAGAAATGCTCTCAAGAGTAATTTTTCAAATGCACAGTTTTTACTCTGCACAAAACATTTAAAAGACAATATCAGCCATTACATACAGAAACATGGCTGTGGAGAGAGACAGGCAAAGGATTTTAACCTTAATTTTCAGTGACAATGATGCTCTTGTGTATAATGACAATGATTGGGATTTTGCACAGAGGGAAGACGACCTTTATGACGAAATTTAAATGTGAAACCAGTAACGGTTCATATTTATTTGCAGCATTATTCGCTCTTATTCTCTGTCTAAACCCTTTAAGTTTGTGCATCAGTTATCGAAAAGAATATTTAGACAATTTTATTTGGGTAATTTATATATCTTTTACACTCAATTTTGACCCATATTTCAGACGTGTGCGTGTGTGCGTGCGTGCGTGCGTGTGTGTGTGTGTGTGATATGTTTATATGACAATACAATATATTAACTAATTGATAGTTTATAATTGAACAGTTTTATAATGTTTTATTTGTTTCTTGTGTCTTCTTTGTATATATAAATGTATTAATGAACATGACAAAAGAACAAATAAATTATAATTGCATATTCCAGTATTATGTTTTTTCCTTTTCATGCCATGATTTATTGCCATTTTCAGACGCATCATCTCTCTATTCATTAAACGATAATGTTCATTAATTCACAAAACGGAGGATACCATCCATGTTTTCAGTATTTTGTCAATATAAAAGAATATGATTTCATTGCAAGCAAAATTAGTTTTTTTTTAAAATTCCAGGTGTATATATTGCTATTAATTAAAAATACAGGATATGCATCTATTTGTAGTCTCTTTAATCCCATTCTCATTGATAATATTCATTTGAAAATTATTTTTAAAACAATAATTGTCGTTACTTTGGAACACAAATGTATAGAGACACGGATCAACGCATATTTCAATTATGAGTGATTATCACTGATGAATAACCGTTTATCTGCGCCGAATAAAATAAGTAAATAAAGTCAATAATAATGTATGGTAAATCCTTTATCAAAGACAATTTAGTGAGATAAACGAGAAAAAACACAAACACGCTTAATTTAAGTGTATTTTAGCCACTTTGCGGTGTTATGTGGTATTATAGGGTAGTATGGGGCAGTATGTGGTATTATGGGGTAATATGGGGTATTATGTGGTAGTAGTGGGTAAATCGTGCCACCCCACTAGAAATAACATTTCTACCTTTGACTCCCTTTATCTGTTAAATGGGAATGTTACTTGCAGTCTTGAAACTAGATGTTTTGCATAACTGGTAAGAAGAGAAACGTTTGTTGACAGTCTTCTATGTCAGTTGGTTGAACATTTGCCCTGTAAGCAAAAGGTCCTGGGTTCGAATACCAGACCTACTGCATTTTATTCTTGACCGTTTTCATTAACAACGGATACCGCAGTACGGTATAGTCAGGGCTTTTTATTAAGTTTTGAAATAGGAGGGTGAAAGTAAAAAGTAGAAGTGGCATCTCGGGGTCCTCTGCAAAAGGAAGAAGAAACTCAGCTGAAAACTGTCGGGTGTTCAAGTAAGAATAGCTGGAGAAAAAACCCGGACCCCTGCTTCTAACGACAGCCCTGCCAGTATTAAGTGTTTTCTATCATATCTCTCAATTTGCATGTAAACATTCCTGAAAATTTCCATAAACAATGTAAGGGAGATTACTTATAATTGTGTATATTACTATATGGGTGTTCTTGATTACCGCCCCTTACAACTTTGCTACTATCCAACAAAAGAATCATTAAAAATATTCAGGAGCTTGATATTTTTTAAGAGAACGTACCTCTGATATTTTGTTTAATGCAGTTATCAAATTATCTACTGGCATTTCTCGTTCATACACTATTACTGCAGATTGATACATTGTTGGGAATTAGGAAAATCCATCGTGATCATTAATGTTAAAACATTAATTATCAAATGAAATTATTTCTACAAGGGGTTCTTTTGTGGCAGGGTTCTCCATAGCACATTCTCAATGTCACATACACTGGGGGACCAAAAAAAACCTTTTAAAATATTGAAAAAGGTTCCTATTTGAGTGTAAAACATACTTTGACTCCCATCACTCCAAAATTGAGGGACCTCTCGTGAGATATACTTTTACTTAACCCTAACTTCTAGAGATTTGTGGAACCATAAATTCTCCATTGGAGATTGTACTATCAAAATAACTCCCGTGGAATTAGAAATTTGACTTGGAAAGCACCCAAAGTGAAATATAGAATAATAAAATACCTCTTGGAAAAGATGGTAACATTTCAAAATTTGTATAACTTCGTGAAATGTTAACTTACACTGGCATGTAAACTATCAGTCTGTTAACGAAAGTTTTGAAAATATAAATAAACCATTTTATAAGAACTACTGAGTACTGGCCAAATGCCAGCAGGGCTTATGTTGTGGTAAGTTGTCCGTCGGTTAAAGGCTCGCAGTGCTGTTGTAGTGGTGAGTTGTCCGTTGGTTAAAGGCCAGCAGGGCTGTTGTAGTGGTAAGTTGTCCGTTGGTTAAAGGCCAGCAGGGCTTTTGTCGTGGTAAGTTGTCCGTCGGTTAAAGGCCAGCAGGGCTGTTGTAGTGGTAAGTTGTCCATAGGTTAAAGGCCAGCAGGGCTGTTGCAGTGGTGAGTTGTCCGTTGGTTAAAGGCCAGCAGGGCTTATGTTGTGGTAAGTTGTCCGTCGGTTAAACGCCAGCAGGGCTGTTGTAGTGGTAAGTTGTCCGTCGGTTAAATGCCAGCAGAGCTGTGGTAGTGGTAAGTTGTCCGTCGGTTAAAGGCCAGCAGGGCTGTTGTTGTGGTGAATTGTCCGTTAGTTAAAGGCCAGCAGGGCTGTTGTAGTGGTAAGTTGTCCGTCAGTTAAAGGCCAGCAGGGCTGTTGTAGTGGTAAGTTGTCCGTCTGTTAAAGGCCAGCAGGAATTATGTAGTGGTGAATTATCCGTTGGTTAAAGGCCAGCAGGGCTGTTGTAGTGGTAAGTTGTCCGTCGGTTAAAGGCCAGCAGGGCTTATGTTGTGGTATGTTGTCCGTTGGTTAAACGCCAGCAGGGCTGTTGTAGTGGGAAGTTGTCCGTCGGTTAAAGGCCAGCAGGGCTGTTGTAGTGGTAAGTTGTCCGTCGGTTAAAGGCCAGCAGGGCTGTTGTAGTGGTGAATTGTCCGTTAGTTAAAGGCCAGCAGGGCTGTTGTAGTGGTAAGTTGTCCGTTGGTTTAAGGCCAGCAGGGCTGTTGTAGTGGTAAGTTGTCCGTCGGTTAAAGGCCAGCAGGGCTGTTGTAGTGGTAAGTTGTCCATCGGTTCAAGGCCAGCAGGAATTATGTAGTGGTGAATTGTCCGTTGGTTAGAGGCCAGCAGGGCTTATGTTGTACTAATGTCACAAACCTTGAGATCCAACCCTAATGACACTAAAAAATAATGAAAAAAGGTGAAAAAAAGTAAAAGAAAAATGTGAAAAAATGAAATTAACCCCACAATGCCATTTGGACGGGTATTCGCACTTGTGGGGTGAACAATGCACCCCACAAGTACCAAAAAACCCCACAATGCCATTCTGTACTGGCAACGCAACCCACAAGTGCTGCTCCAGACGTACTGTTGTAGTGGTAAGTTGTCCGTCGGTTAAAGGCCAGCAGGGCTGTTGTAGTGGTGTTTTGTCCTTTGGTTAAAGGCCAGCAGGGCTGTTGTAGTGGTGAATTGTCCGTCGGTTAAGGCCAGCAGGGCTTATGTCGTGGTAAGTTGTCCGTCGGTTAAAGGCCAGCAGGGCTGTTGTAGTGGTAAGTTGTCCGTTGGTTAAAGGCCAGCAGGGCTGTTGTAGTGGTAAGTTGTCCGTCGGTTAAAGGCCAACAGGGCTTATGTTGTGGTAAGTTGTCCGTCGGTTAAAGACCAGCAGGGCTGTTGTAGTGGTGAATTGTCCGTTGGTTAAAGGCCAGCAGAGCTGATGTCGTGGTAAGTTGTTCGTCGGTTAAAGGCCAGCAGGGCTGTTGTAGTGGTAAGTTGTCCGTCGGTTAGAGGCCAGCAGGGCTTATGTCGTGGTAAGTTGTCCGTTGGTTAAAGGCCAGCAGGGCTGTTGTAGTGGTGAGTTGTCCGTTGGTTAAAGGCCAGCAGGGCTGTTGTAGTGGTAAGTTGTCCGTCGGTTAAAGGCCAACAGGGCTTATGGTGTGGTAAGTTGTCCGTCGGTTAAAGACCAGCAGGGCTGTTGTAGTGGTGAATTGTCCGTTGGTTAAAGGCCAGCAGAGCTGATGTCGTGGTAAGTTGTCCGTCGGTTAAAGGCCAGCAGGGCTGTTGTAGTGGTAAGTTGTCCGTCGGTTAGAGGCCAGCAGGGCTTATGTCGTGGTAAGTTGTCCGTCGGTTAAAGGCCAGCAGGGCTGTTGTAGTGGTGAGTTGTCCGTTGGTTAAAGGCCAGCAGGGCTGTTGTAGTGGTAAGTTGTCCGTCGGTTAAAGGCAAACAGGGTTTATGTTGTGGTAAGTTGTCCGTCGGTTAAAAGCCAGCAGGGCTTATGTCGTGGTAAGTTGTCCGTCGGTTAAAGACCAGCAGGGCTGTTGTAGTGGTGAATTGTCCGTTGGTTAAAGGCCAGCAGAGCTGATGTCGTGGTAAGTTGTCCGTCGGTTAAAGGCCAGTAGGACTTATGTTATGGTAAGTTGTTCGTTGGTTAAAGGCCAGCAGGTCTTATGTCGTGGGAAGTTGTCCGTCAGTTAAAGACCAGCAGTGCTGTTGTAGTGGTGAATTGTCCGTTGGTTAAAGGCCAGCAGGGCTGTTGTAGTGGTGAATTGTCCGTCGGTTAAAGGCCAGCAGGGCTGTTGTAGTGGTAAGTTGTCTGTCGGTTAGAGGCCAGCAGGGCTTATGTCGTGGTAAGTTGTCCGTCGGTTAAAGGCCAACAGGGCTTATGTTGTGGTAAGTTGTCCGTCGGTTAAAGGCCAGCAGGGCTTATGTCGTGGTAAGTTGTCCGTCGGTTAAAGACCAGCAGGGCTGTTGTAGTGGTGAATTGTCCGTTGGTTAAAGGCCAGCAGAGCTTATGTCGTGGTAAGTTGTCCGTCGGTTGAAGGCAACCAGGGCTTATGTTATGGTAAGTTGTCCGTCGGTTAAAGGCCAGCAGGGCTTATCTCATGGTAAGTTGTCTGTCGGTTAAAGGCCAGCACGGTTGTTGTAGTGGTGAATTGTCTGTTGATTAAAGGCCAGCAGAGCTTATGTCGTGGTAAGTTGTCCGTCGGTTAAAGGCCAGCAGGGCTGTTGTAGTGGTGAATTGTCCGTTGGTTAAGGCCAGAAGGGCGGACGTTCTTGTGGAAGTGATGTTGTGGGTGAGGTTTTGATATGTTATAAAACATTTTTTTTTTCATAAAACAAAAACAAAAACTATTTTCTTTCTAACCCTAATGTCACAAATCCTGAGATCCAACCCTAATGACACTAAAAAAGAATGAAAAAAGGTGAAAAAAAAGTAAAAGAAGAATGTGAAGAAAATTAAATTAACCCCACAATGCCATTTGCACGGGTATTCGCACTTGTGGGGTGAACATTGCACCCCACAAGTACCAAAAAACCCCACAAGTCCATTCTGTACTGGCAACTCAACCCACAAGTGCTGCTCCAGACGTCTTTATGTCGAAGTAAGTTGTCCGTTGGTTACGGCCAGAAGGGCTTATGTCGTGGTAAGTTCTCCGTCGGTTAAAAGACAGCAGGGCTTATGTTGTGGTAAGTTGTCCGTCGGTTAAAGGACAGCAGGGCTGTTGTAGTGGTGAATTGTCCGTTGGTTAAAGGCCAGCAGGGCTTATGTCGTGGTAAGTTGTCCGTCGGTTACAGGACAGCATAATTTTTGGTCTTCCAATTCGTTGTTGACAATATTCAATAATATTGTTCAAACTATTTATTGAAGAAACAGGTATTGGGGGCAAAAAGTAACTAAAAATTAAAGTTTGATTTGGGTTAGACCATGTTTTTTTCCATTGTAAGCTTCGGTTTTCGTTCTCACTTCATAGTTCGCTAATAGTTTGTGAGGTACATATCAGTTACTGAGACAATTTTCCTGGCTGTTTACCGAAATACAGGAAAGGTCAAACAGCTGTTTGAATACTTATGATTTCACAATGTTATGCGTTAAAGGAAAATTATTTGCGTAATGAGAATGCTTTAATACAAAATTATTTGTGATTTCTACGAATTTATTTGAGTGAATTACGCAAATAAGCTACTTATCTGGATGTCAGTAAAGTATGTGATGAAATAAATTCAAAATTAAATATATTTAGACGTATATATAAATACTATGAAATTTTTATTCTACAATGCGTATATTCAGTCTACATTGGACCAGTGCTCAACTATTTGGAGTATGGGTACACTTTCTAATACTTGTAGCAAAATGACCAAGGACCGCCAACTCACTAGGGTAGAATAAAAGCATACACAAAGTTAAATATACAATTTCAATTTTACATGAATAAAGTTACGAATATACAATTATAGAATATATACAAATCAAAGATAAATACTCAACAAAAAACACAGCTGGTTTAAAAAGGTCCTATGATGGTATTAACCTATACGTTCCGTAATCTGCATCGCGATCCAAACTGCTCATATCGTTTGAATTTTAAAACTTTTTTTAAAAATGCACTAATATGGTATTTAAGATACTACTACCGCGTCCGGATAATCGTAGACTTAGCATCACTCGTCCCTTGCCGCGGCGGTTATATAAACTGGGTTCTCTTCCCTAGAACTCTATACTGAGTATCTGTCTTTACGTCGCCTCGTACCGACTGTCGACCGTACTCCGACGTCAAGACTGTCAGGTCGTCCATATGACAATAAGTGGGTTGCTGTCCTTATGTCGGTACAACCAAAAGATGACTTCCTGTCACGTCTAGATACGTCGTTGACGTAGTGGACATATACCTCGCTTATGTCTTAAAAAAAACGTCTTCAATATATATATATATATATATATATTGAAATAATTATTTGTGAATAACCAAGACATAAATGTAGATACAATATCAAAGCCTCTACCAATCGTAAATTCTGTTGTTGTGAATTTAGTTATCTCCCTTTTATATATATATATATATATATATATATATATATATATTCTATTCAGATAACCCAAAGCACTAACACATCAGATGGGACATAAAAAGTAAACATCATATAACGAAACATAACTTATTGGTGTTACTCCACCATTGTTATTGTTCTTTATTCTATAGTAAATAATAAAAGTTTAAAGCTTGTCATTCAAAAAGCAACCTAAACGAAAAAAGTGAAACTTACATTTTACTGTTTGTCAACCTCTGCACTATCAAAATATGATGAGAAAAGTAGGGGTCATGTGTACACAGTTCACAAAGTGAAAGTAAACTTCCGAAATCATGTATTCATACCCCAATTTCCAAGCATCAACTTTTTTTCTTAATTCACAATTCAAACATGAAAATGCTGTTAAAATCTTCAAAATACATCAATAATGCCATTCAAATAAAAAAAAGAGCATTAAAATAAGGAAAATGCATTTTTTTAAAGAAGAACAAACGAGGATTATTCATAGCCGCCATTATGCGACTACCCCACGGACTCACTTCCTTTTTCCAATGGTGGTAGTATACCTATACAAATGTTTGTTCAGTTATACAAAGGGTTAAACGGATTGAGAGGACAAAAACAAATATTTACATCATATGATGCTATAAAAAACAAATGCGATACGTGTTTTACAATTAATGATCATAGTACAGGTGCATATGGTTTTAGCAAACATAATTGAATATTCAAGTATAAGCGACATTAATAGCGACATTCAAACAAAATACTAACGGTAGCATGTCATTGTTTTTTTCCGACATGCAACACAAGGAGATCCTAATCAGTATATTTGTAATGAACAAAATTAAAACAGGTTTGTACGAGGTACATGGATAATATATATATGCCATTACCATGAATCTTAAATCATCATTAGTTAGACAATTCAAAGATAAATCTCTTGCACTTGTCAAAACTAACCATCATATTTCATTTTTACAAACTTGTCTTAATCACAAGCCTATTCCTAAAGGTTTGCGTGTAAATTTAACAAACAATGTATATGGTTCGCCGTCTACCCGATTCAATAAAACTTGGAATAAGATTTTAGCTGAAACTTCTTTCAGTCTTATGTAATAAATTTACACACCAATCAGCTGTTATCAACTCCGAAATTCAAAAGTTAGAAAATAAAATTTTAAACCTTAATTCAGATTCCCAAGAAACATTGCAAAATTATATCTCCACATTAGTCATAAAGGAATCATCCATTCTTGATAACAAACGGAAAAAGAGATTGGAAGCTATTGGAATAGTCAATATGGCTGAACTTACAAACGTTTATATTACCAAAATTAAGAAGAAGAAGAGAATTCGAATTTCATACGAAGGATAGCTGTCAAATCAAAACATAACAATTTTACCCTAGATGTAATATCATTAACCTTTCGTCTAAAGGACTCAATTTTTGTCCAAAACCAGTATCAGTTGATCGTGACAATTTAATTAATGATACCAAGCAGTTCAGTAGACGACTTATATTGAAATCACAATTAATAAGAAAGAACCATTATATGATAATTCTCAAGTACAAATTGACCCTGTTTCAAATACACTATCAACAATTTCTGACCCAGTTCCTTCTGATGAACTTCCTTATGGTAAATATGAACAATTCAAACAAAAAGGTACCTGGCAACCACCAAAACAATCCCAAGATCTTGAAACCTTTATTAATTCAGTTACGCAGACATATCCTCTCACCAGCAGTACTCACACATCGATAACCTTACACAAATAGAACGTAAAGCTATAACAACACTTAAAAACAATACAGAAATAGTAAACAAAGGATCAGCTGTAGTTGTAATAGATAAAAATCAGTACATCTCTGAGGCTGAACGTCAACTTTATAAACCAGTTTACTATACAAAACTCAATACTGATCAAACTATGGATTACACAAAAAGGGTAAATAAAATATTCTTCCAAAAGTTCATAAACATGGCAACCCAGGTCGACCAATTGTGTCTGCTTGTGGTCATCCCACTGAAAGAATTTCTTAATTTTTGGACTTCCATTTTAGACCACATGCACGTAATTTACCATCACACTTACAAGACACCACAGATTATTTGTCAAAAATTGCAGCCCAAGGTCAGTAACCAGAAAACACTTTACTAGTCTCTATGGACGTCACTTTATACAAATATTCCTCACAACGAAGGTATTGAAGCGTGCAGGGAAATGTGGGAAGTAGATCGATAAAAGATCCACCCACAAAATATCTTGTAGAGCTTTTAACCACTGTTTTAAAGAGTAACGACTTTGAATTTAATGGTGAACATTACGTTCAGATCAATGGCACTGCTATTGGTACACTCATGGCACCTTCATATGCCAATGTGTTCATGGGCCATCTTGAGCAAAAAATACTTCAAGAAGCTCCGTTTAAACCATTTTCTTGGCTCCGTTATATTGATGATAGTGACATGCGATGGTGCCATGGTCGTGATAACCTTGATGATTTTATTAATTTCGTTAACAATTTTCACCCCACTATAAAGTTCACTGTAGAAATATCAAATGATGAACACATATTTTTAGACTCGACGTCTAAGATTATAAACAATACAGTACATACCAATTTATATTCAAAATCAACAGATACACATCAGTATCTTCTTCCAAGCAGTTGTCGTCCAAAACATATCTGTAAAAACATTCCGTACAGTTTGGCACTGCGAATATGTCGTATGTGCACTGGTAATGAAAACTTTGAAACCCGTTCAAAAGAACTATTGCAGCATCTAACTGAACGCGGTTTTAAAGAAAACAATGTGAAACTTGATTTTTCGAAAGCAAGGAAAAAGGACCGAAAAGAAACACTTTCATATACTTAAAAAACAAATAAAACCTCTGATCGTATTCCTTTTGTAGCAACATATCACCCTAATCTGCCAAAACTTCGATCTGTCATCGACAAGCATTTGCCTACAATTTACTTAATGCTTTTGTAATTAAACATATAACTAAATACTGGAACTATTTAAGGAACTATTTATGTCGTCTATAAATTTAGTATACGACTATATGTTGCAACTACGATGTTCAAGAATCGATTACTGTCAACTGAAAACCCAATTTAATTCAGTTTAAGACCTATAAGAACTGAGAATAACCAAACTACTGAAGTAGATACCACAGCAATACTTAAAATGTCAGAGGAAGTAAGTTAATACAGTACATATTTCATTGAAACACATTACTTGTTTTGATATCCTTCAGTGATTATATTCTCATTACTGAACGTATGATGTTTTCGTCACAGTTTAAAATTAAATACATGTATAACATATGCATGAAGACATTGCCATTATTAAGGTGAACTTCTCGGTGGTAAAATTATATGCTGAACTAATTTTATTTCATTTTTCCTTTTTATTTTGATGAGCTGCCGGTGAGAAGATCGTTGTTGTTGTGGTGGACGTGTCCTTGCTATTGTGGTGGACGTGTCCTTGCTGTTGTGGTGGACGTGTCCTTGCTGTTGCAGTGGACGTGTCCTTGCTGTTGTGGTGGACGTGTCCTTGCTGTTGTGGTGGACGTGTCCTTGCTGTTGTGGTGGACGTGTCCTTCTGTTTGTGGTGGATATGTCCTTCCTGTTGTGGTTGATGTGTCCTTGCTGTTGTGGTTGATGTGTTCTTGCTGATGTGTTGGATGTGTCATTGCTGTTGTGGGGGGGGGGGGGGGTGTCCTTGCTGTTGTGGTTGATTTGTCCTTGCTGTTGTAGTGGATGTGTCCTTGCTGTTGTGGTGGACGTGTCCTTCTGTTGTGGTGGATGTGTCCTTGCTGTTGTGGTGGATGTGTCCTTGATGTTGTGGTCCATGTGTTCTTGCTGTTGTGGTCCATGTGTTCTTGCTGCTGTGGTGGATGTGTCCTTGATGTTGTGGTGGATGTGTTTTGCTGTTGTGGAGGATGTGTCCTTGCTGTTGTGGTGGATGTCTTCTTGCTGTTGTGGTGGATGTGTCCTTGCTGTTGTGGTGGATGTGTCCTTGATGTTGTGGTGGATGTGGTCTTACTGTTGTGGTTGAAGTGGCCTTGCTAATGTGGTGGATGTCTTCTTACTGTTGTGGTGGATGTCTTCTTGCTGTTGTGGTGGATGTGTCCTTGCTGTTGTAGTGGATGTGTTCTTGCTGTTGTGGTGGAGGTGTCCTTGCTGTTGTAGTGAATATGTCCTTCCTGTTGTGGTTGATGTGTCCTTGCTGTTGTGGTGGATGTGTTCTTGCTGTTGTGATGGATGTCTTCTTGCTGTTGTGGTGGATGTGTCCTTGCTGTTGTGGTGGATGATTGTCTTGCTGTTGTGGTTGATGTGGCCTTGATGTTGTGGTGCATGTGTTCTTGCTGTTGTGGTTGATGTGTTTTGCTGTTGTGGTGGATGTGTCCTTGATGTTGTGGTGGATGTGTTTTGCTGTTGTGGAGGATGTGTCCTTGCTGTTGTGGTGGATGTCTTCTTGCTGTTGTGGTGGATGTGTCTTTGCTGTTGTGGTGGATGTGTCCTTGCTGTTGTGATGGATGTGTCCTTGCTGTTGTGGTGGATGTGGTCTTACTGTTGTGGTTGAAGTGGCATTGCTAATGTGGTGGATGTCTTCTTACTGTTGTGGTGGATGTCTTCTTGCTGTTGTGGTGGATGTGTCCTTGCTGTTGTAGTGGATGTGTTCTTGCTGTTGTGGTGGAGGTGTCCTTGCTGTTGTAGTGAATATGTCCTTGCTGTTGTGGTTGATGTGTCCTTGCTGTTGTGGTGGATGTGTTCTTGCTGTTGTGATGGATGTCTTCTTGCTGTTGTGGTGGATGTGTCCTTGCTATTGTGGTGGATGATTGTCTTGCTGTTGTGGTTGATGTGGCCTTGCTGTTGTGGTGCATGTGTTCTTGCTGTTGTGGTGGATGCTGTTGTCATTTAACATTTTAAAACAGTTTTGTACTAGGTGTATGCATATAATCTTTACAAATTTACACACTTTGATAAAAATATATATACAGTTTCTATGATACATAAATACAGTGGCAAGCGAAAAAACCCAATTTATTTCAGTTTAAGACTTATAAGAACTAAGAAGAACCAAACTACTGAAGCAGATGCCATAGCACTGCTTGAATAGCCAGAGGAAGTAAGTTAATACAGTATGTGTATATTTCATTGATACACATTACTTGTTTTGATATATTTCTGTGATTATATTCTCAATACTGAACGTTCGTTGTTTTCGTTAAAGTTTAAAGCTAACTACACGTAAAGCATATGCATGATGTCATTGTCATTACTAAGGTGAACTGCTCAGTGGTAAAATTATATGCTGAACTAATTTTATTTCATTCTTTCTTTTTAATTTGATGTGCTAACGGGGAGAACAGCAGAGCTGTGTTTAACCTTCTACCAGAGTTTAGCTTCAAAAGAGCAGTGTTGCAATTGCCCGTTCCGATGTCGTGATCCTGTTCTTTCTTGTTCTGTATGTATGTACAATTATAGTTGGATATCATTATGTTTCCTTACTTTTTGTTTTACAATAACCTGTACTGCTTCTAATGCACGAGTTAAACTAAGTAGGATATTTAAGTTTAACTGCATATTTTCACAAATACACAAAATTCTATTTTTTTAAAGAGTGGAGTCTATTGCGACGTCTTCGAAAAGTCTATACTGACGTAGTCTGTCGGCAACTCTGTCTGCCGGATTACACCTGACCTAGATGGTTGAATATCGAGGTCCACGTATATCAACTCTTTCGTTGGCATCTTACTTATCTGAAAATGATAAAATGCAACAATAATGTTATACGAATAAACGGAAAACATATACAATTAGAACGTTGGTGTTAAATATATTATTACAACGTTGAATATAATGAACATATATTTTAAGTAAGTGCTCAAGGGTGCGACTTGTGACGTTAAAATTAAAACGAAAACGCTGGAAATGAAGAAAATATATCATTAACTTAATACTATAAATACAACGTTAAAGATAACGAAAACGGGCTGATTTGTTACATACTTGTTCAAGTGAAGATTCCGACGAATTGTCTTGTTCTTCGGCAAACACGTTCTCATAATCCGAATATTCTTTTGTAGGTTGTACAGTGGCTGTTGGCATGCTGTCATGTGATGTATGTACTTCGTTATGAAAAGGTTGTGTCTGTTTGATTTTGAAAGGAAAAGCATATAGTGGGGCTTCCTGGCAGGTAGCAGCATTTCGGGAATACTCTGAGAACAGAAGGAAAACTGTGAACTTTTAAAAAGATTGCCATCTACAGATATAGGAAATAACTGAAAAGGAATTGCGCATGAACAACATTGACAATAAAATTCCAAATACTGTTTACATTTGCATCAAATATGTATGTATTTCCTCTGTTTATATTCCGACTAATCCTTTTCGATAAATTATACGAAATATATTATCTTACAGCAGTACAATGTAATGTACGTTACGTACGATACGTATCTGTTACACTGATAGAAAATTGACAAACGCAAACAACAAAACGAAGCACGACTGACGGTGGACATTTTGAGTAGTCCAACATCAGATTGGCGTTGCATAATGATTAAACAAGATAAATATCTGATAAAGGGTTCACTTGCAAACACAGAAAGCGATAATGATAGGAAAAATGCGGATTTTGTGTATTAAGTAAATCAATAGAGATAAGGTAATACTGGTAAGCATCAACCATCACCAACTTTAGTAGTTATCTATTTTTGAACAAAACTGAATGAACGCCATGATGCCAAAGTACCAGGAATAACAAAACTTCAAATAGAGAACGCCGAAAGTTATATTAATTTAGATATGTGGTTAATTATGCAAGCTAGGTAATAAGGATAATGATTTTGCATTCCAAATATCATGCGATAGAGACCATAATGTATTGAAACAAACTAGATGTAGTTCGTGATAGAAACTAATTGGATGGTGGCTGAACGCCGCAATATTTATACAATATATAAAACGAAATATTCTTACGCCAAAGAAATTAGAGCTGTGTAAAGCGGTTTGGCAATTTTTTTTGTTAAAAATGCATAACATGTCATATTTCTTTGATACATTTTCATGATTTCTGCAAAGTTTGGTTGACATTGGGAACTGTTTGATAATGCTATAACAGTTTAAAGATGCGTATTGATACACTGCAATAAATGGGCATAATTGAAGGGGTGCTATCAAGGCATCGAAATTGTGAAAAAGCAACCTGGTCAACCCCATGTTTTTTTCTGTATAATTGGACCAACAGAGGACTATCTATGGGAATAAGGTACTTTTAGAACCATTGTTATTGTATCCAGTGTTCCAGAAGAGCATGTAGAACAGTACAAAATTAATTGCTGTGTGAGACGTTACATGACTGCTCATTTGTGTATAAATTTGTTTACTTTCTAAAAAACAAAAAAATACGTTTGCAAATAATAAGACTTTATGAAAAGGAATATGTATGTTTCTGATTGATTGTAGTTTTACTACATGATAAAGTAGAACATCCCCGTTTTGTTTGCCTGCAATTGTCATTTTGAGTATTTGTTATTCATTTTTTTAGGTCAGGGCCGTAACTAATAGTGATATAAATTGTGGTCCAACACATTTGCTTATAGATATGCTAAAACAACTATGTTAAACTAAAACTAACAAATGATATTTAACGCTCTTATTTGTCAAGCAATTGAAATTATGTATGGTATCTTAAGTTCATTATACTCTAATGAATGATCATGCAATGGTGTAAAGTAAACACATGTATCACTAATTTTGCAGCGCTGTAAAGTGAGTACTGGACACATTTGAGGTTATGTATGGCATATCCAGTTTTATTGGTAGAGGGATACGTCAGAATGAATCTTATTGGAACCTTATACAAGAACATGGCAAACGTTTTCACATAAAGTTTTCGGACCGAGCGGGGCTCGAAAATACACCCAAAGCTATGAGAGGTAAATGATCATATACGGCGCCTACTCAACCACGGAGAACCCGAATATTGGATAGAGTAGAATAAATTATAAGTTAATCTGAAATAGAATATGATTGCAGTATTAACCAGTCGGTTAAACAAAAATTGTAAAGGAGATTATTTCATTAAATTAAGTTTAAACATTCAAAAGATGGTCTTACTAGCTGAACAAACCACGAGAAAATTAAACCTGTATCGAAACAGTACTAAGCATATGTTTTTTAATGTTTTCTAAAGGACACCTCACATCGTAGTGGCGGGAAAAATCCTTAGATCCACCGAACCTGGGTGCATTGTTCTACCACTGGCGACCACTACCATGTGATGAACTTTATCGACAACTTTGTATCAAACACGTGATGGAAGAAACGTGCAAATAAAATAAAAGGCATTACGTAGCATTTAAAGGGCAAAGCGTACATGTCTCTGATTGGACAAAATCAGTGCCCGGTTTCAATAAACATCGCAGGTCTAAATTTTCCTCAGATAAAAAAAATCATTATTTTCTCAATCATTGCTCAAACTCATCACACATTTAATAATCACATATAATTGAAAACCGAACAAAAGTTACCTATTGGAGAATGAAACCCTACAACTTTTTCAATGTAAAGAAAGTTGTTATAGCATTAAAAAAAATGGGAAAATCACAGTTTGAGATGTTTAGTCAAACTGGGGCCAGATTCGTTATTATAGTACACTTATATTGTTCATAGCTGCATGTCTAAAACTTACCATTCTCATCACCTAAATGACTAAATAAGACAATAAAATAGTGAAATTAAAATAACATTAATGTACGATTATAGAAACAGTTACAACTGATAACGTAGCAATAACAGAACATGTTTACAACCATGAATATTTTGATATTCTGAAAACAAATCTTATATTGCAATATATAGTCGTTTGATAGGCAGATGTCAAACTACTGGTAAACAATAAAAAATAAATTTATCATGTTAATAGTACTAAATGTTATGACATTTGCATATGTCGGTCGTCAAAATTTTAGTGATTTGAAATAAGATCGATGCAGGTTTGAAAGACACGAGACCGTTGCGGAGATTCATTTGATGGGTTCTTGTACTTAATAAAGCATTGATATAAATATATTCTTAAATATATTTCAGGTGCAAATAATTTTTTTTTTATTTCTGTGAAATGTATCTTTAAATTAACAATAATTGTCTATTACCTATCGTCAGGATTAACTTGGACTTGCATTTCCAATTCCAGGTCTGCAAATAGAATATAACACTACGATACAGTGATCATGTTGCCATCTTAACACTAGGATATCTCATATAAGTGTATAAAGTATATCACTGAGAAAGCCAGGCCCAAAAATTAAATTGATTATGTACTCACCCCCGTTTCATGTAATTATAAAACGACAATTAAACGCAACTATTATACTCAAGCTTTTAACAAGCGTTTCAACCGTCAATTATTGTATTATCCAATATAAAAATAGAACTTAAATGATTTTACACCACGCTTGTAAATAATAGCAAGTCTGTATGGAACGTCTTCTATGATGATTCTTAGAAATATCGAGAAAGGCTTGTAACTATGTATTAAAGACGAGTTGAAGGATTTGACCTAATATAGAATAAACCTGAAAAAAGAGTAAACTTCACATAATACGAACCATTATTTCTTGATTTCTTAACAACTTGTTTAATAGCTATTCCTGTGACAATACATACAACTACAACTGCTGTTGCTGCAATTATTGGCCATACAAAAGGAAGAAGAGATTCCAAAAGGTATGAGAGGCGTCCATGTTTGCTATCTTGTTTTTCTGAAAGGAATGGTAAATTTGATATACATTATAGAATAATAAACGAAGCAAAAAATTATATAACATCATGAAACTATCATTTTAATAAAATCTTGCATGTCTGTAAAGCATAACGACAAACAATTAACAAACAAAACCAACACAACAAAGAAGTCGCTTTAAGTATGTAGTGTTAATACGAAGAGCATATACGTATTGAGTATTACACAGACTGATTTTTCACGCAAAGAACTACAAGAAGTATATTTTAAGACGCAGTCACTTCAAAAGTCCCTTAAAATAATTCATAAAACACATGATAGAATTATGCATAATAAACTTACGGTTATTTCACATGTAGCTGTTATCAAATTATATTACGATTTGAAAGATTAAATAGTACCCATGACTGTGATCACAACAGACTCTGTCTTTGTTCCAAATAAATGATTATCAGCACGACAAGTGTATGCTCCACTATCTTCCAATGACGTATCATTTAGACTAATACAGATGGCGTTATCTGTACACGTGTGTCCCGTGATTGATGTGTTGTCTTTGTTTTTCACCCAGCTTATTATTGATTCAGGGTAGCTTTCTACAGTACATTGTAACACAACTGTCGTGCCTTTCGTGAATTGTGTCGATGACACTGATATGTTTATATCTAAACTTGGAGCAACTGAAAATATATCAGGTTTAAATCATAGTTTTGTTCAATATTTGATATAAATATCATGCGGTACTATGAAAGACTAAGCTAGGCTAACCTCTAATTAAATCGTATACGTCCGGTACTGCATAATGAATACTTTTATGTTATTTTGAGTTTTGAGTTGAAGAAGAGACAATTTAAATGATGATTAAGCGAAATTGTAAGACATACAAGCAAAACACTTAGAATATAACTATCTAAAATGGCATTAAACAATACACACGAAACTGAGTTGAAGATCTTGCTTTAATAGATAACATTTTAAGAAAAATAATTTTATGTTTTTTTCTCAATCCGAAAACGAAAGACCTAATTGATGGTATTATAAAATGATCAAAGTTTAAAAGACTTTCTTACACGGGAAAATGATGAGATATTCTTCAGTTGTCTCAACGTTAACCTCCTCACACTTAGCCTTGCATTTTATCGTTTCTCCATCATCAACTTCTGATATATTCAATACAGCAACATTTGTCGTAGTAAAATCAGCAATACTATTTGTTATATTGTCCAAGATATTTGTTACAGTTGTATTCCGGAAATACCATTCGGCCGGACAAGTATGACTGAAGTCCTTTATGACACATGTAACGTTCATGATATAGTATGAGCCGTCTCCGGTAATGACATGGGCTGGTTTTATTGCAATCGATGGCGGAACTGTAGGTTAAACAAAACAAGAAAATGGTGATTAAAGATACAATAATATGACTCAGTCGTTAAATATTAATATTTATATACCTAAAGTTATTGATAAAAATAATAAAAGCAACTGATTTCAATTATGGCTGTTGAGAAGAAGTTCGTACGTTGAGCTAAATAAATATATTTATTGGTAGAGAAGTAAGAATAACACATTATAGTTTTCTCTCATTTAAAAGCTTATATAGAAATAAAAAAATATATGAGCAACAAAAGGACATAGTCACCCAAGCAGCATAAATATTAGCAATGCAAATATAAATAAAAATAACAAGTAAAATACATATTTTTTATTATATAAAGAAGTGACACAACCTTCAAATAGTGAAAATTCACCACTGTGAACATCGATATTTCTCACAAATAACTCATTTAGGATTGCTGGTATATTATTTAGAAAGTGAAGATTTTGTTTGTATAACAGAAATAGACATGTTATGTAATTTTAATGATAAAGTAAAACACTATTTGCTCACAGTTGCGGTATAATATCTGTCTTGGCGAACAGGTGTCCTTCTGTAACATCTCATGAGAAAGGCAACACTTTACTGTTTTCAAGTTTAACCTTCTTTCCATAGTTGACAGTAGCGCTGTCGTCGTCAACGTGCCTTGCTTAATCGTTGTAGTTTTTTGACTACTTGTAACCCGTCTTTCATCAATATAAAAGGTAACGTTTGATGCTGGACGTCCTCCGAAACTTGAGCATGACACAGATATTGGATGATTTTCGATCATTGAATTAATCCTCAGTGTCGGGTTTTCTAGTTTGTCTGATAAGATATATTAATATTTTAGATTGTTCAATACTGTTTTCTTGAAAGTGTATTTCACACTACCAAAAATATTGTCATTAATTACACTGGCCTACCTTCAAGTAGCTGTTAACATAGATAATAGTTATAGAAATCTGTGCGTGTTTTATAATTTGAGCTAAGGGCAGCGTGTATTAATTAATCAGGTCTTATCGCAGTCTTTCCACACAGATACTTAATTCTGTGGGAAACCTGAATCAGGTCTTATCGCAAGTCACTCCACATAGAAGCAATTAGCTCTGTTTGAAGCATGTCTGATTAGCTCGTCGCTGAATGGTCAGTTGCCTGGTCAGTTTATATATTTTGTCTTAGTCATTACTCTAGACACTTTCGGACATCGTACAGTTTAATTTATACTGTTACCAACCACCACCCCCTGCTCCACACAGATAAGGTTTATGGTCCATTATTCTGTTTTAGATATTTAACATATATGGTGGAATAGCATATTCTATCAAACTCTTATATTTGTTTTATTTATTTTTTTGTAATTGTTAATTTTATTGATATTATGACACGTGTGTGCCTTACTTCTGACGATGTAATGTATAAAACAGTTATGACTTATGTGTGTCGTTCTAATGAATGATAATGATAATCATGTTTTATGACACATATGTGCTTTACATATATTGCAAAATAACAATTGGTCACAATGTGAACCATTCAATTCATCCTTAATTTAGTTGTTTATTTCAACCCCTTGGCAAGATTTATAAATACAATGAAAACGTTATTTCACAAATCAAGTATTGTAACAGTCAATTAAGTACATTACTACATTATTTTTTTTATGATTTGCTGAACACACCCCTTCCGAGAAGATTGTCGGTAATTTATTCTGATTAACAAATATATCAATTATGGCTGAGTGTGTGTCATTCATTGGTTTGCATCTTATTGTTGTGGAACGGTCTTATGTGCCATATACACACTGCTTACAGTCTGTAAAGTCCCCTGTGTCCATGAAAATCGGAGGAACTAGGTGCAAAACAAAATTAAGGATAGTATTTAAGTTACTACCTTTTTGTTTTAGGTGGAATACGGTGTAAACGAACATCGGAGTATGCGATGTTAGCAAACATCCTATCATTTTTTTCTGTTAAAGAATATAGGGTTATCTTACAGTGTTTTGTATAATGTTGGAATATGTTTGCTTTTATTGTACGAGTACGTATTGTGGTGGAAACATATTGGACCCTAACCCTAAACCTAAACACTGTAAAATGATCTTTTTATTCTATACCATAATCTGATAGAAATTTATCAGAAAACATCTAGTAAATAAACCATGATTTAAAAAACGGCAGACGAAGGACAGATATTCGGATTTTCTCAACGTCATCGTCATTCGGAGCATTTTGTCATTTTTTTTTATTGTTTACATTTCTACTAAATTAATTTCCTTTTTATTTCAGTCGCAATCTTGGATTTTGAACTGTACAATGAATGAATGAAAGAATGGTGTTTTACGGCACGTAAGTTGAACTGTACAATATAAAAGTTACTGGATCCAATAAAATTCTACATTTTGTACGGTCACGTGGTAACATCTGGAGTAGGTGATTGGCTATACACGTACAGGTATAGAATAATGTCAGATATCTTGCTGAATCTAATTTTTAGCAAATAACAATATACTAGGATAAACAAAAGTATCTCTTTTGCTGATAAATGTACATCGAAGCTTTATGGCTATATTAACGTTTCTATGTAATTTACAGGGGAAAATCAGTTTTACTAATCAATCAAGTGCAGAAAGGTCAAAATAAAAATTCCAGAATAACAAAAAAAAGCTCACGTAACATTTGAAAAAGACATACTGTACTGATTGAGTGCAATAACTGATTTTTTAAAACGTAAGTAACCATTGGTGCCTCCGGTTTTTACGAATGCATTCCTGAATACGTCATCTCTATGGTCTTACTAACATTGAATGAGCGTGTTTAGAATACGTTACTATTCTCACAGAATTTCATTTCGGGGGTCGTTTATGGTATCAATTTGATGAATGAACCTGACCCTCCGACCCAATTCATTCTATACGAGTGTTATGGGGTTTATGCACGGGGATACAGAGGCATTGCCACTGGTTTCGCGTGTATTGTAAATACTGTCGTGCCCATAACAGTTTGGAAGCTCTTTAACTTCGTTGTCGGAATCTGACCAGTATAAGTCTCACGACACAGAAACACCCTTTTCCACGGTTACCAGGTTCTTATGCTTAAAAAGCCCAATGTAATTTGGTTTTGAAATATTTTCACGTTTTAAGTTTTTTTTTTTTTATATTTTCATGCGTTTACATATCTTAAAATGATTATACATATTTACATTTATGGTAAACTTTACACAGAGCAATGAAAAGTGAACTTTATCCGTAAATGAGTAATTTAATTCTTTGCAAATTTAATGTGTTCACCACTTGATAAAATCGTCTGGACATTTAACAGTCTCGGAATATGCCGCATACATAGTCAACATAGTCAACAGAGACAAACATATCTAGGAATCAACCGGAACCAACAAGTGCTTAATGATCGGTGTGAAGTTTAATTCAAAAGTTAGTCAAAATTTGCATTCTATTTAATTTTCATCAATTTGCATTTCAATTATTTTTTCCTGAGGTATTTAATGTTGATGCCCCTTGTTTAAACTTGTGGAGCGACACATGGTAAAACGTGTAGTTCAGCAAAATAAAATGTCTACCGGCACATAAATAAATTAAATGGATTATCTAGATTTGAGAAATGCAGCACAAAAATCAAAAAAATATATTTACCATTTCCACGTATAATGGGAATTACAAAAACACAGAATAACAGTTGGTAAAACGCATCCATGTTTATAATATGTTTACACCGTACAAACGGA